>CAAAJI010000130.1:120284-134758 GCA_900642245.1 Fragilaria radians | reverse complement strand
CAAAACAAGAAATAAGAATATTGACTTAGAAATTGAAGTCGGACTTAAAACTGTGTCACTATCTATACATTATCAAATGTTAATTTCACCACAGCTTTGCGGGGTATACAACATGTATCATCCTGATGAACCAATCAATCACCAATCTGTTATCGTTTTTCCATGAATTCGACGTTACTACTTATTTGGGACTACACTGATAAAGGCAAGATATTTGGATATTACTAAATTGTGCTGTTTTCGTTTTATTCTAAATGCCATTTTTGATAAAATTGCATTATTTATTTTGTTGGTATAAATTGGTGAGTTGTATGGCATCATTTCTATGTTAAAAAGCCCTAATTTTAATTTGCTGGTTACTTTCAGTATCATCTTGATGATGTAAATTTGGATGCTACTATGGAAGATGGAACTGGCTGTTTCATGCCACGTCAAGTCAGAAGGATTTTTCAATGCTGGATTATCATGCGGAATCTGATTGGCGTTTTTTTATGCAGTTATATTCAAGTTTACATGAAAGAAAGTACTGGATTTAATCGTTTTTTATTCTACCTCTAATTTAATTTCATTGATTCAATGGCATTTCTCAACCATTTCCAGGGGTTAACATCTCCTAGATGAATAGAAGTTTCATCATTTTTATATCTTTAAATCAAAACTTCCAAGGAATTATGGAAAATTGTTTATATCTAAGAGAAGTTAGAGGTTTATAAGTTAAATGAAAATAATCTCACTGTTTTTTTGTTCCAACGCTACTTCAATTTGTGCAATATAAAAAGACTTGTACGGGGTAAGTCGTCGTTCTGTACTAGCACCTTTTCCATGTGAGGGGTTCCAAACCAGTGGTTAAAACTGTTGGTAGGAAATCTGACAAGGTTGTTGTTGATTCAGTAAACAATTAATACATCATTCGACAGAATGCTAAAGCTGTGCATAAAGAAATCTACAAGCCTTCTCTTGATTAAGAAGCAGCATTTGATGCGTTCTAACTCTTTGGGATTCTCCAGTAACATAATTGTGTTACGATCCTTATCGTTGCAAGTCTCACAGAATCACCATATCCAAGGGTTGTTGGATACATTGAAAGTTATAATAACTTCGCATAACTCACAAGGATTTCCTGAAATAGCACAGGAAAGAATCTTGAGGGTTAGTAATGGTTCCGAAGATTATGGAGGCCTAAATGCAAGTTCCTCTGCTCACTTAAACAGTTTCGCCGTAAAGGACAATCGGTATCATTCAGTAACAGAATATAGAAGAGGGAAACAATTCTCAAATGATTACGCCGAAATGTATCCCTTGGAATCCCAAAGAATAGTGGATGCAATAGAAGCGAAAGATGCCAAAGGAGTGTACAAAACGTTAAGGGAAGCTAAATCTCCTCAGCCTCGAAACTTAATCAACAGGTGTTTCCGTTTTATGCTGAAGCGCAATCCAATCACAGCCTATGAAATCTTGAAGATATATCGAAAAAGCTATGGTATAGACCTGTTTATGCACAAACAAGTTGCTGAGTCCATTGCAGTTTTAGAAATGTCACATGGATCCTTTGCGGTATCTGAAAATTTCATTTCCAAAATATTCGTTGATTATATGGACTTGCCCCATCAATTCAAAAAGGTGCTCTTGCCTACATTGTTGGTATCAATGATAACCACACCACTTGCATCAGTTAGAAATCGGGCGATTCAACTGTACAATTACATTAATGAAAATTCCATCGATTTATCTTCCCCAATATTGGAGAGATTACTTTCCAGGACTCTATATACTCGACTGTCTGATCTTCCTTACCACGAGCTAATCAAGCTTCTTTCTTATTCCAAAGAGCCACCCAAAAACTCTTTCGCCATCTCACATGCGCTGTCAAATCTGTATCCGTTTGACAATTTAGAAATGACAGAAGTTGCAGTGGAGTCTCTTTTACACCTAATAAATCGTGGGACTACACATGTCTCTGTTGATCGTGGAACGCTTGAAGCAGTGATGGCTGCTGCGGCACGATTTGGAAACGATAAATTAGGAATGTTAACTTGGGATCTCTTAGAGCGTTTAGGCTACGAGCCTCAAGAGTCAACTTATGAATGTATGATACAAGCATTTTGTACATCTTATCGCAAAGATCAACTAGCCTTTGCTTGTTTGGCTGAAATGATTAATTGTGGCTACGTCCCCTCTCGTTCCTTGATCCGCAGTATGTCACGGTCCATTAGGTTCTCTGTAAAACGAATTGAAAATGCGTATCGAATGATAATTAATCGAGAGATGGGGTGTGAACCGTCATTATATTCTTTAAATACAATTATATCAGCCTTTGCCGAAAATGGCGAAATGGATCGAGCATTTGATATACTCTTTCAGGATTTTGCCACATTCGACATTGAACCGGATGGTGATACATATTCTTATGCAATGGAGTCACTCGCTACAAGTTCAATGTTCAAAACGAATCCAAACGATGCAGTCGAAGTAGAAAACGCTGAATATTTGCTGCAATCAATGGCAAAGCAGGGACTGAAGCTAAATTGTTATGTCTTTCATGAGTATATTCGAATTCTAATCAATCACGGCAAATTGGGGTTGGCTAAAACCACTTACTTAGAGGCTCTAGCCCTGGAAGACCTTGATATTGATTGTAAAACTCCAGCTTTGTTGGCGAAGATTTATGCTGAAAGTGAGGGCGACTTTGAAGCAGCTAGAGAGATTGTCAATAGCATGAAGGTGCCGATTCCTTTTTTGCATTATAGAATAAACAGATGGGAGAGGGAAAGGATGATTCATAGAAATACAAACAAATCGGAATCAGGAAAGGAATAGTTTCAATTTAAGAATATGCTTTGTCGATTTGATATTCAATCGTCTGGTCACAAAGTTTCACTTTACTCGAAGTTACATAACATACGGTTTCATTAAATACGTACTAGTAGTCTCCGAAGGCTATTCTATTGCAAAAAGAAAATTGGTCATGTCTAGACTTTCTCATATCGGAAAGTACCTTACATGACCTTACATTTTCCCTCGTCAACGTAATTTGAATTTTAGCGACAATCCCCATCAACATATTCTATCACCCATCCATGACAAGAATTACAGTCTATTCCTATGCTATCTCCACAACAACTTTTCATATGTCTTTTGAGCGGCTTTCCCATACAATATTGATATATCTCCAACACTCCAATTGTAATCAAAGCTTCTTCAATAGTCTGTAAGATTCAAAATACGGATCTTACCCATGAGCTTGAGAAGTGATGAATTGGTTTCATCAGTTCAGCATGAGCTCTCAGATCCCTTTCATGAAAACGTTCATTCTCAAAAATACCAAGGTTACTTCATATATATAAATACTGATGTACTCTACACCTTTAATTCTTTGCAATGAACAACAAGGCAGATAAGACTCACAATCCAGAGGGGGAAATCAAAGCTAGAGGTAAGCACTTTGAAGTGTACTATGCAACAACACAGTTCTTTGGTTTGAACATTTTCTACTGGTCTCTTTGGTGAAACATAAATGTACATCCTCAAATAATGCAAAACATATGGAAGATTTGTAAGGACTTTGTTAATTTCATCTAACTCCTTGAATTGGTTGTGTGGGGTTTGCCGCAGGAGCCGATTATTTGGTTTGCATGACATCAATCGCTTGACTCACATGGAAAAATCTACTGCTACAGCTGAGGCTTTTTCCAATGCCAAACGGGCTAGCGTTGCTATGAGAGAACGGAAACTATTCAAAACTCTTTATTGACTCTAGCACGTTTGGTTTTTATCTCCTTAGACAAAAAGACATATAAACAACTATCTCGATGTACTTCCAGCAAAGATAATATGACTAATCTGATAAAAAAAACACGACGACTGATGTGATTCATGTTGAAATCATACGGTCAATAAAAAACCGTTAAGTGCTTTTGATGATCAAGGCATCTGTAGCACAAACAAACAACTGCTCCTGAGTGTATTGCAAACAATTGTGATCAAAATCTCAGTTTAGAATCTTGTGTAGACTCTGGACGGAGAACAGTAAAAATGATACTTTTTAGATATGTCGCCACTCACTTTATGCTTTGCTGTGTTATGGCACAAAACATTATATATTGATCTAAGGAATGTCCTTAAGGAATCATGTTTCTAGTTCAGGGGCATGGAGCATGTGTCAATGGCACTTCTGTATTTACTCACTGATGTATGAAAATTTTCGTTTTAATGTCAAACAGTAGACATATTGTTTTTGATCCCAAGATTTACGTACTCTTTTTGCCCATACACTTGGTATCACCTCATGCCATCGATCCCCTTAACCTTGAATGATAACTTGAGTAACTTTCCAGAAATCTAAAAAGTTAGATTGATGTCTTGATCCACAAAAGTGACTCTTATTCTTGATTTACGCTTCATGTTTCTTGAAGGTCATCACCAAATTTATTAAATAGAAGGCACAATAAATTGTTTACCACCATATTTATTCTTATTTCATATTCTTCATTTCCATAAAGTACTCTTTGCTGTATGCATACAAAGAAGATTTAAGCGATCCCTGTTGAATACTCTTATGTTTGCTAGAAGGCAATGTACTATATTCTATAATCCTAGAAGATAATACTTTATGATTTAAGTGAACACACCGAATTAATCTACAAAAGAGATTAATTCAAGAGATGTTATTTTGTACCAACATTTGGAGATGTCCAGTGTTGCTAGTACATGCTAATCTAGATGATAAAGATATCAGATATATTAGCACAACTAAAAACAACAAATGGCAATGATAATATATGTTGTTTTAACCGTTTGCAAATTTTAGATGAAACTAATCAAAAGTTTCTAAAATTTAGGTGATAATAAATCACATCTGTTTCATGAACTTTTATGTAATAAAAAATATGTAGCTCTACATAAAGAGCAGTCAAAAGAGATTTGACATGCTGGCATAGCCATGAGACAATAAATAAAAGACTGATCTAAATAAATGTTATCATAATGAACATTAGTCAGTCCAGATTCCTATCTTTCACAATTAGAAAACCAGAGTACTTTTTCATAATTTCCTTAAAATAGGGCATATGTTTTCTATCTCAATTCTCACATAGAGCAGGCTGTTGTGAAGCAGTAGGATCTGTGTGACAATTGAAAATGCTGTACTCTTGCAAGTTGTGTAACCACATGGGGTTGAACTGAGTCCAGTATCGGAAATGAAAATATTTTGAGACACTTACAAAGAGAACGTAAGCTATCTGAGCAAATATGAGATGAAAGCAGATAATTTTTTCACTCCCCAAACTGAGTTCATATAGTTGTGCTAAAATTAGGTCGAGAAATAGTCATTGAAACTGCTATAAACCTAACTATTTAGATCTCATTTCATTTCAACTTCATGTTGGACAACAATGGCAAAATGGTACTAGTTCATAATTTTCAATCGTAACTCTCGACATGTAACATTTAATCATACAACCTACTTGAAATCATGACAAGTGCAATGCAGAATGTTCCCATCCAAGATTTTTTGGCCAAATAATGTAACAATTGAGTGATGAGAGAACACATGAGAACTTGCTGCAGTTTTGGACTAAATGGATTCCGATTTATTTCAAGGGGGAACTTTTTTATGTAAGTGTTTATCCCTATTTTTGTAGCCCCCATCGTCATGTTGACAAATGGCTTCTTGCTCCATGCACTCATTCTCTCAATTTTGCATACTTCAATAACTTCCTTTTATTCATCATCAAAAGTTGCTGTACGTCATTCCTTCGCAATGTCCCTCGATTCGACCTGCAATCAATTGGCTACTAAAGCATTTTCCGGGTGTACGGTCCTGATTACAGGAGCGTCAGGAGGCCTTGGCAGGGCGTTGTCGCTACAATTGGCATACTGTAAGGCGCAGACATTGATTTTGAGTGGTCGAAATGAAGATTCTCTGAAGGAAGTGGAGAGTCAGTGTAAAGAGATATATTCTAATATCAAAATACACACCATAACCTGCGACTTGAGCGATAAGGTAGCTGTTACCAATTTTGCTCAAAAAGTTCTTGACATTTCAAATAATCGGATTGATGTTCTTATTAATAATGGTGGCATATCAAGTAGATCGAGGTTTATTGATACAACGACTGATGTGGATGAAAGGGTAATGCAAATCAATTTTTTTTCTGGTTCTATAATTGCAAAGGCCTTAGTACCTGGAATGATAGAGAGAGGATTTGGAAGAATCATTTGGATAAGTAGCGTTCAAGGCTTATGTAAGTATATTTTATATCGCAATGGGAAGACAATCTCCCAGTTTTTGCCCCAACAAATGACTTCTTCTAACAATACTTTTCTTGGAGAACAGTTGGAATTCCAAATCGTACTAGTTATGCAGCATCAAAATTTGCAGTCCAGGGATACTGTGAGGCATTACGAGCGGAAGTTGCCACGAGTGGAGTATTGGTCCACGTAGTATCACCGGGATATATTCGAACCAATCTGAGCAAATCGGCACTGACGGGTGATGGAAGACTATACAACAAAATGGATGACGCCACAGCCGCAGGTGCGGATCCGAATGATGTTGCGATCGATATCCTTGAAAAATCAGCGGCTGGTAAAGCAGACTTTATAACGGCTGCTACAATGTCTGCTAGAGTGGCAATTCTACTCAAGTTTTGTGCCCCGGCATTGCTGCAGAAGCTACTGATAAAGCGATATGAAAAGTCTCAAAAAGCATTGTAAGGACGTTAGTATATCATTTCCATGCGACCCCCTTGATTTCAGTTTCAATCATTACACCAACCTGATCGTCACCGGCTTTGAGTCATCAGAAAATTTTCATAATACAATAAATATAATAGTTATGTAAAGCCCTTAATTGCCAGCTGGGTAAATTCTACCATCAGGGCCGACGTATATTTGATCACCAGAATCTCCAGAATTTTCAGTTGTTTCTGCCAAAACGTCATCGTCTGTCTTTTCGGCAAAGTCTACATCGAGGATTTCAGGGTCAACAATGGCCTCAACATCAACACCTGCCTCCTCCAACATCTTTTTCTCTCGTTCCAGAGATTCTCTGGCTAATTGTTGCATCAAGGCTGCATCAAAGTCTTCTGTGACATACTCTACCTCGAGATTCGCTTGATCTGCTAAGAAATCGAACACCAGTTGCCTCTGGAGAGTAGTCTCAACCTTACCACGAATCATAGCCTCGTCAAACTCTTCGCCTTCTGCGACATCCTTTTTGATGTTCTGCAACTGTTCTTCGATTTGATAATCAGGAACTTCAATTCCCTCCAGACGAGCAATCTCATCTGTAGCCATCGAAACTTTGAAGTCACGGATGATATCGTCCTTGACTATGTCCTTGTACTTTCCAAAGTTTTCAGGATTAATCTGCCTCTTAATCTCTTCGTCAGAAACTCCATTATCACGCATATCGGTCATCATCAGAGCAAACTTCTCTCGGGCTTGATTAGTGACCAATGTATCAGGCACGTCGACATTCATGACATCGGCAAGAGCAGATCCTAATGCAGCGTTTCGAGCATTAACGTATTCTTTAGCGTCTTCCGAGTCGACAGCTTTCCGAAGCTCTTCCTTAAGACTGTCTGACGTCAGGCCTGGACGGACTGTGTTCGCAAATTCATCCGTGACCTCTGGCAGGGATCGAAGAGAAGCTTCTAACACTGTAACTTCAAAAACAGCTCTCTTTCCAGCAAGTGATTTGTCACGAAGGTTCTAGAGAAGAATTCCGCCATTAGATGTTTGCCCTTTGCCCAAAGATTTATCATTATAATGGAACTTACCACTGGAAACGAAACCGAAATCATTCGTTCGTCACCAACTTTAGCACCGATCAGTCCCTCTACAAGTCCAGTCATATAACGACCTGGTCCCAAAATCACCTCAATATCATCTCCAGAAGCGGCATTTGGAAGTGGATCTCCTTTTGATCCATCTTCATTAGCCATGTAGCCGATCATATTAACACGACAGGCATCGCCCATTGCCAACGATGCGCCTTCCTCAGCAGGTTTAAGTACGGCATAGCGCTCCAATAAATCATTTAAGGCGCGGTCAAACTTTTCTTGATTGAAAGGCTTACGCTTATAGGTACCCTGAAGTCCTAAGTAAGGCTTCTCTTTTCCAGGAACAGTCTTCCATTCAATTTCAGGCCAAACATCACACTTTACTAGTAGGTCGATGGGCTCTCCAGGGACAAAAGTCTTGGCGATTTCTTCGGCTGGAATTACCAGTGATGGTTGCCCAATAGGCTCAAGCCCATGCTCATCCTTTTAGAGCTGGTTCGATAAGTTTCTCGAGGAGAGATTGAATGGCTTCGACTCGCAAAGCATTGCGGCCTCCTTTTGCGGCCATATTTTGTTCCAGAACTTGGGGAGGGATCTTGGCACCTTTCCGGAATCCAGGAATGGATATGGATTTAGAGAGCTCATTACATGCCTTATCATAAGCTGCTTTGGTAGCGTTCGCCTGGAATCTTAAGCGTTAATTCGACAGCTGAGTTGGGAAGACGAGTCAAAATGCTTCCGCTCTCAGTCGCTTGGGCCAATGCAACTCGAGATAAAAACGCCCTAGATGCAGGACCATATGGATTAAAAGCAGATGAGCTTGTGGTGGCTAGAAAAAATAGAGCAATGTTGAGGACTCTCATTGCTATTCCTTTACTTTGCGATGTGGTTTTTGCTCAAATCCAAAAGAACTTCGTTATCTGATGACATGACAGTAAACTGATGGTTCCAGACATTACTTGCGTCACTACAACCAAGCACTATTCAAAACGAGTAGGATATGGTACTAAATTGCCACTCATGATTTTACCATTAAAAAAATTAAAATGTCTGCTGCTAATACGAAGTTAAATTTTTTGTTGTTTTCACCAATTCTTTTAGAATCTTTCATTTATAAGGCTATCTCCTTTCCTCCTGTTGTCAGTCTGCCATGTGTTCACGATAACTTTTCCTCCTTTATATTCCACTGAAACCATAGAAGGGAAGGAAAGAGCTGGATCTCCCAAAAGCTGAATCCTAGATGATCTTTTAGAATTGTAGTAGATACACTAAAACATGAAAAAAATGAATCGGAAGATGCTGCTGAAAAAACTGTGTCCTAAGGTCCTACTCGATGCAGGCGAATTGCAGACCATAAAATATCTACCCCATTCACGGGTAAAGGCTTTAACCTATTTTCAAACTATAAATTATGAAAAGAAATCCAAAAGTGAAGATTTGGAATTAAAGCTAGATGAATGTGAATTGTTCAGTCAAGATGTGGATTAAAATCTTGAGCTTTTGAATATTGGCAGAAAAATTGGTTACTGTGATGCACATGAAGGTTCAAGAATACTAGGGATCGATGTATCATGCTTCCACCATAACGGAATGGTTCTCCTATTATAAGATCAGACATTATCCGATATCTCTATATTGTTAAAGAATCAAATTGGCACTTCCCTATTGCCTGCAAATGTCCCCCAATTGCATAAAAATTATCTAAAAAGTACGGAAAACACCATAAATGAAATGACCAAAAAAGATTGTTCCTTTGACGATAAGTAATTCAGCCTTTATATCCCCAATCTTTGAATATTACTATTGAATTCTCTCCCCATCAATGCAATGATTACTTTATTTTATTAGAAGATGATAACGTTATTAGCATTTAGCCAATTGTAATATAGACAATTACAAACAATCATGAACAAGGCATTCCATTTTTGAGTTTACTTCCCATAGAACTATACTTCTTCAAGATGATTTTAAAATCCATATATTTTTTTGCGCACTACATTCGCAGCGCATCTTCGCGTTAGAATTCAATCACAAATTTATTTTAATGTCTGGTTACTATATGGAACCTTTTCATGTATACCCGCCATTCTGATGGACTTCACATGTCATTAATTATTCAGCTCACATTTTCTTCTCATCTGATTAGGGAAAACCTGAAATCATGTGATCATCATGACATTAAACTGTTCTTTAAGTGAGTCAATGTTATTCTTTTTTCAAGCTGAAAACATTCGCATTGAATTACGCTGGAAGTTAATGTAACAGTTATTGTGTTGGATTCCTTTCCAGCTATCAATGAGGTACAAAAAATTGATTTCAAAGCTTTACATAAATTACTATTTTTTCAAAAATAATAAATGGCAACGGAAGTATCAACATCGAAAGTATATTGAAAACTTCTTTTACCCTACAAAAAAGTGTGTGATGAAAAGCCTTCCTTCCGGATGTCCAAGAATGCATGTATGATTGTACTTTTTTGGCTTTCTCAAGCAAGGAACTAACGTTTGAAGTGTGAAACAAAAAACTAGGCTTTATGAGACCAAGCTTGTTGGAGTGAAGAAAATGAGGTTGCTGACTGAGACAAAGAGTAGAGTGACGTGATACGAGCGACAGTTTCATTATCAGCGTCCGAATTTTCAACTTCAATTCGAGTTGCTACTTCCCCAACAAGAACGGTAAATGCCCGGACTTCGATTTGTACGATGTATCGACCATACTCAGATTGTGGATCGTAAACAAATGCCGCACCAAAGTCAGAGAGTTTGATTGGCAGATCATCGACTCCGATAGAAGAAGCAACTAAAATGTTATGTGCGTAAAAATCACCGTGACATATCCCAATGGAATGTAATCGTCCAAGTACTGATAGCATCGCCTCTAGGAGAATCAAGGCTTTTTGTGGAGAAGAAACACATCGATACTCCTTTGAGTCATGACGATACACATCGCGAGTGCAGGATTGTAGACTGGGCGGTTCGGCCAATGCTTTATAGTTTTCTAATAATTCCATGACTAGTGATCCATGAGGAGTACAACCAAGTACTTGAATGAGGTACGGCGAATCGGATATGTGGGATCCAACCAATGCGGCAAGTTGGTGTTCATGTTCAGGATTCCCATCGGATGTCATACTGCTTCCATAAGTTTTGACTGCCACAGGACGACCATGGTATTCGCCTTTTCGGGTTGTTCCACTAGCGCCTTGACCCAATATTGGGGAGTCGTCATTATCCAAGTGACTATTCCATTCACAATCATTCAAAACTGCGAGTTTAGCACTTTCAATTTTCGTATAACATTCTGACAAAAAGGGATTTTCGGATAGGGCTACCCATGCCAATTTCGGTAACCGTAGAAGATCCAAAGGAGGTTCTTCTAATTGATTGGTGGCAAGTCGAACAAGCTCCAGAGAGGTACAATTTGAAATCGCCGCAGGGATTGTGGATATCTGATTCCCTGCGAGCATGAGCTTTTGAAGAAGAGTACATCGTCCAATTTCAGGAGGAATTGTCGAGAGACAATTGTCTGTCAATATCAACCATCTCAATTGTGGCTGCAACGCATCTGGATGAATTCTTTTCATTCCATTGCTCTTAAATGAAACCATCTGCAAAGATAAACAGGAACCAATCACTGGAGGAAGTTCTTCAAATCTATTCGAGGGACAAAACAAAATGCTTAAATTGGGAAGAACTTCATTCAGGTTCGATGGTAGGGTGGTGAGATTACAGTTAGGAAGGTTTAACTTTGTGAGTTGATGCCAATGGGATGAATCTAATACTCCCGGAAGACAAGAAAGCCTCATCAAGTCCTCTACCGTACATTGCTTCTCCTCCTCAGACATCACTTCATTCAAGTGTGAATTTATGACCCGTTAGGGTAACTGGTCTACTGGTAAATAGTTTCCTTTCATCACGGATTCGCGACAACAATTCCGTCTTGACATAAATTAAGGGGAATAATCCAGTTATCTTTAGGCCATGGGAAACGTAGTAAAGTAGTAATAAAAAATTCTTGTTTTTCACTAGTAGTTGGTGCTTGCTTTGCTCCGCAGAGATGAATATTTTTCAAAAGAGAATGTATCTTTGAATTTTTACAATTCCAGCAATAATTATGACAAAAAAATGTATGATTCTTATTTGTGAACCTAGAATTTGCAGGTCCTACAATCTGATGGATGAAACAATACTTAAGCTTTACTACTTGACCTAGCATGTCATTGGTGTGTACAGTTGCATTCAACATCACAGAACTTAAAGTAAATTATATCATTGATTTAGCATTGGCATTGAGGAAGGTGTAAAGATAGTAATTTATTTTTTTTCTTAGCAAAACTATGGGTAAAAGACATATTTTAGCTTTTTCTTGCGCCATTGTTGTAGAAGTTATTGGTGCCGCTGCTATTGGAATGTCAAAGATTGTCGGTGAAAAAGGCAAAAAGAAAGCTGTTGGTGCAAAGTCAATATTGTTGTTTTGTTAACTTTATAAAATGTATTCTTTACTTGTTTGACAATTTAAAAATGAGGCAAATGAAGGATTGATACAATAGGTCTCATCCCAAAGATACAACAATATGATTGATCCATATAATTAATGCCTTTTAAACCAGTTATAATTTTTAGACTTAGATTAAGAAGCACAAAAGATCTTTTTCCTCAATTTAAAGGAATAGTGTTATTTGTTTTTCTTTGTTTTGAAGGAATTGCATTTAGTTGCAGATTAATATTGCAATTAGATCTATCCACATTTCAGTGGCATTTGAATGGCAATTGCGTTAAATATTCTACAGTATACAACTGAAAGTCTCGACAACATTCTAGTTTATAATTCTGGATGAAAGCAGGATGGAATTAAAATGAGAACTGTGTTAAATAGTCTACAGGTTACAATTGAAAGTCTCAGTTTATAATTCTGGATGAAAGTATTAAGTTAACGTTTGAATTAACTGCATCCCTAGTGATTTTAGTCGTTCACGTACTCGTACTCGATCACTCTCTCGAATATTACCATACTAACATAACGCACATGGGTTAAGGGCCGTGAAACTTCTTAGTAGTGTAGATTAGTTTAAGAATTGCATATAAACCAAAATTTGCCCCACACTTCCACGGAGAAAAGCTTGACCATAATATTTAGGATTTACAGTTAAGGAACACAATCCTAGGCCAAAAACTTCGGGAAAATATTTTTGATGTACAACAATGATGAACAAGCCAAAAAAAAAAAACCCAAGCTCATGTATTCTTCGGACATTTACTTATAGTAATTTGTGTCGAGCTTTCAATGGCATAAAAGCATACACCTAAAGAATCATAAAATTTTCCCTCAATGTATGCCATGCTGAGAATCTCAAGTTTCCCATTGCTGTTGCTGCTTATCTCTACCTTCGACATGGCTGATGCCTCTTCACGAGGATCGAGTGTTTCAGATTTCTTGCATGACATATTCGATCAAAACGGACGGTCTAGTTACAATAAGAAACCTATGGATGGAACCTCTGGTATGATGTCTAGAAGGAGCTCTAAGGGAAGATATGGTAAGAAGGGAAAAGGATTAAGGAAAGGAATTCGTCGAAAGTATGGAAAGAAATACGGAAAGAAGTCTTCCAGTAGCAATCATTATAATGATGATGATTGTGATGGTGACGATGGCGACGGAAGCTCGAATGAAAGCACCAGTAGTGGTACTACTACAAGTAGTAGTAGCAATAGCAATGGAGGAGGTTGCGAGGAAAGTGCCAAAAATGATGATGGAGAAGGATGTGGTGGATCCACCGGAAAAGGCAAAGGTTATAGTAGTTCCACCTACCATAGAGGGAAACGTGGATCTGCCCAAGCTATGAGCGGACACGGTGGAAGTGGCAAAGGAAGTTACAACGATGATGCGTATTTTTATGGAAAAGGCAAGGGTAGCGGCAAGAAACTCTAATATCTTACAAGTTGTAAATATATATATTCCATCCAAGGAATTCCGTCAATTGATGTGATTACTCTATGTGTGCACAATCGACGATGTCTTGACGGATGCTTCATTAGCCAAAATAAGTGACAATAGTATAAATGATCTTCTATTTCCATTTGTTAACATTAATCTATACTATACCTAGTTGAGGCGCAATATGCCTCTTTGTTTTGTCATCGGGCAAGTTATCCGAGGAAACAAAGTGTAAATCATTACGATCCCAAGATCACTTACAGCGCAACTTCATTCTCTGCATTTTGAATCACTCCGAGGTAGAATCTTGATCTTTACTCTCCTCTATTTGTTGTTGTTTTGCCTGTTGACCCTGTGCTCTCCAGCTTACGAAGCAGTTCCATCCTACCCCAACGATATTAATGACTAGTACTTGATACTTGACAGGAACGAATCGGAAGTTAACAAACTGAACTGGTATGTAAACACTCCAATCAAACATTAGAATATTGAGCCATTCTTCCTCAATCATCCGTGGTAAGTTTTTTGGTTCGACTCCTTCCAAGCTCCATAGAATTCCCATGAGTACCGGAATGTACACAGGTGTGAAGACAAATTCATCGAAGAAGACACGTTTCAGAACCGGCCAAAGTTCGGTTCCTGGAATTGCTCGAGCCAATCCTACATACCAATAATGCAGAACGGGTGCCACAAAGCCAACATTGAGTAGGGCGAAACGTCCCATTTGGGAGAAGTCCACTTGAAATTCTCCTTGAC
>CAAAJI010000130.1:87450-98707 GCA_900642245.1 Fragilaria radians | reverse complement strand
TTCAACACATTCAATGCCTTACCTAACGTCAATCCTTCTACCCCTGCTAATCCAGCACCGACCCAAACACCTGCTTACTCACGGTACGATACAGCTTATTCGAGTTCCGAGATTCCTTGGGAGTCCAGCCTTCCAACTGCAACGCCTATACCAGCAAAGCCAATGTCACCACCTCCAGTATTTGACCCAAACGACTCTAATCATTTGGCTGCTCGGTTGGAGGCACATGCTATGGCTGAGGAAAAACGTCAACAAGAGGCACGTCGATTGATGGAGCAGCAGCGGGAGGAAGATCTACGTCGTCAGGCGCAATTTCAACGTGAACGAGAGGAGGAAATGATGAAACGCGAAGCAGAGACGATAAGGAAACGAGAAGAAGCACTGGAAATCGCCAGGCAGCAAGAGGCGCGACAGAGAGAGGAGGAAAGACTTCGTTTAGAACAAATGATGAAAGCGCAAGAAGATTTCTGGGCTAAAAAGTTAAAGAACGAACGTCAACGGAAATCTGAAGCAGCAATCATGAAAGAACAAAGGATAGAACCAGATGTTCAAGATGAAGACGAATTTGAGCCGGAAATGATCAGTGAGGATGATGCTGTAATGGAATCTCAAGAGTTTTCGGTAAGCTGAATATCCTGTCTATCTTGCACATATGCTTTTTTGGTATGACTCAATTTTGGGTAGCCTCCACAACAGCAAGCACTATACTCACCTCAAAAAACTATTTCAAAGTTGCCAGATCCACCGGCATGGAAGAGTGTATCCATCGGAAATAGACGTACAACACCGATGCAAAGGTCTACAAACCGATTTGTAGATGAGCAGGCTGCGAAACGTGCTGAAATCGAAAGGGCTAAAGAGGAACAACTTGCAAAGCTGAAGGCCTTAAACTCTCCCTTGCCATCAGGACCGCCACAAGGACTTGTTCCAGAAATGTCAGCTTACACCAGGGCGCCACAAAAGTCACCCGCTCAGTCGGTATCATCTCCTATGCGAGGAATGAGTGAGTTACAACGATTGGTAAATGAGAATGACAACACTCAGGAGGACACGAGTGACAATAATCGGCAATCTTATCAACCACAATACCAAAATCCAGTGTTTAATGCAAGAGCACCCACGCCACCTATTCCTGCTGAACGAAACGTCGGAAGCAAACGATTTTCCTTCAACACAAATAATTTTGGACGTCCTGATCCTCAGCAGAACGCTCCAGCTCCTTCACCTTCTCCTCCTCCTCCTCCTCAGCAGCAGCAACAGCAGCGAAAGGTTGTACGACAGGCATTACCTGAAGTGGATGAAGATGATGAATTTGAAGCTTTTGCCAGAAATGGACCAAACAAGCACATGTCCATTGGAGATGCCCTAAGGAACGGTGGCGGAGAAAATAATGGAAATCGGGATGATCAAGAAAGTAAATCGAAAATGTGGGGTGTTGACATGTCTCGCTTCAACAAGTAAGGGAGGCTATTAATGGAAAAATTCTCTCTCTGAAAATAGAAATATGGAAAAGCATACCCAGCTTCGCAATTGTCGATTTCATTCATACACGCATCCCTTGCAGGAAAATCACACGATACTCGAGATGAGGATCATTCCGAGAGATTTGTGCCCCTCCGTCAAAGAAAGCTTACCCTGGGCAAATCCAAGGATAACTCACCATAGTAGAAAATTAGGAGTTACTTCCACTCAAAGGAAAGTCATTCTAAATTTCTTTTAGGAATATCAGGTTTAGTGTTAGCGCAGCAAGTGTGTCTTTACTAGAGCGATGGATACTTATACATTTTAGTCCACGTAATGTTGATCAGAATTCTTGTTTTTAGTTAAAAAATGGTGTGCCAAATTTTCATGACTCGAAAACACATGTACTTCAGAAATGTGCTACCTAATTCGTGACCCATCATGTAGCTCATTGAGGAAGTATCAACGATCTACAAAACATAGATTATTCCTTTAACTCCTCTATAATTGTTAAATTGAACGATGCACATAATTATGTTTCATGCATGTGATAAATCTAAATTTCATGATAAAAAAGTGGCAACAATTGGATGTTATATGGCTTCATCAAGCATTATTTGGCTTTCGAAGTTTCTACATCGCTGTTCCACGAGAAGAAAACTAAAGAACAAATCGATTTCAACTACAGCTTTGTCCAAGCACAAGAGATTGGACTATGACAGTATTTAATCTCTCCATGATTCTTCTGTATTCAAGTATTGATATTCTTGTGTAGCCTTATTCCATACCATACCTGGTTGCGCTTCTTCTTGCTTGGCGAGAGATGCTTCCAACATTCGTTTGCGCTCTTCTTCTTCTTCTCTTCTCTTTTGTTCGAGAGCGCGTTGTCGTTCGGCGATGGCTTGAAGTTCATTTCTATGACGGCGTTTAGCTTGTGCCGGCTCGTGAAGGAGTTGAAGCAGACTCAGGTCTCGTTCTATGATAGCACAACTTTCCAAGTCCTCGTCGTCTTGAAGGAGTGCTGTTTGGCACCAAGGCAAATAGTGTAGTGCCTCTTGCTCCAATAATCGTTTACTCTTGGCCACCCGATGGATTTGACCTCGTTCTGCTTGGACCAAACGACGGTACTTAACATTCTCCGTGTAGGCCTCAACTAAGACTTCCTCTCCCATCATGTCTGAAACGTTATCAAGAGATAGATGATCGTCCGGAATACCTTGGAGAAGTGTAAGTGATTGGTCATATTGTTGTTGTAGGGTGGCTAGTTGATTCCACAGTTCTTGTAGAGATTGTGTCGAGAGAATTGCTTTTCGCTTTTTGGAGGTTGTAGAAGACCGACGGCGTTTCACAGGTCTTGGCTTAGAAACTCTACTGGTTGCAGTTGCGTCTGCCACTAATTGCGATGTATCGATAGTAATTTGCAATGAAGGTGTGGATGATCCAAAGCCAAAAGGACTTGAATTGTCCGCGAAACCACCATCGTCGTCGTCATCATCAGATGATTCTCTCATCAAATCTTCCACCGTTGGACTTACAGTAACTTCAGTCCTCGGTGATCGGGATGTGAGATTCGGATTTGACTGTGTCGGTACATGATCCGGAATATCATCGTAGGATCGGGTAGGTGGGGAAAATCGATTTTCAGCATCAGATTCATCATCAGTACTATTGTGACGATTAAATGCTGACGATAATTGTGGTTTTTGAGATTTGGGTGCGCTATCTGCTGGAAGGGAATGACGAAAGCCTTCTAATCCCTTTAAAATTTCAGTCACAAATCGTATGGAGAAAACACGACGATCACCCCATATTTTGGCGGTCCGTCGAACTTTTTCTACAACAGTAGGTGATCGCTGACACATATAGTGCAAAGATTGACCCAGAACTGTACTAAAGGCCTCTAAAAATTTGTTACCACGATTGCGCTTACTATTTTGTAGTGTTTCATTGGCGACATATAAAAGAGGTAACAATTGATCCTCACGGCATGACTGAAGTGCGTTTCGCCATTCAGTTACGGCTGTATCTACGGATCTATCATAATGTTTCATCATAGCGGCTGCTCCTGCCGTAATGCTGGGATGTGACATATCCACTTGTGATAAAATATCATGAAGAGACATGACGTAGGCATCAAACGATGTTGTTACGATGAGAAAAAAAGAGAAACGATAAAGTTCTATTTACAAACCAAGTCAACTTTCAAATATCGATGATATGAGATCAAGACACTTTTGGGGTAGAAGATTGGAATGGCTTACAAGCAAGCGTCTGAGGTAGAATGGCCTGATTAAACCTGCTGCAAAGATTTTTCTACAGCTAGCACTACGTGCTCTCCGAAGATATGCTACGTTTGATATAAACTCCCAACACTGGGTACCTAAATTTTAGTTATCATGTTCATCACTACGCTAGGGCTAATGGCCAGACGTTAAGGATTGAACTCCATTCATTTATGCCAAAATCAAAAAAATTGAAACAAAAATTTTAGTATACTGTGTCAAAAAGTCCAAGTAGGAAGAAATTAGTTGTACACATTTTTTTAAAAGCAATCATGGGCAAGAAAGTACAAGGTTCAGCGAAACGAGCAAAGAAAAGAGCTCAAGAAGCATCAGAAGAACTTACAGAAGCTGTTGCTCATAATGTAGAAACGTCGCATGTTGTACTAAAGAAAAACGAAGATCTCTTTGAATTGGACAATGCTTCTTCAACAGTTCCCGGTGGCTTACCCAGGAATTCTGCAACTGCAGGAGCCTCGAATCAACCTTACAAGCGACGTCGTAAGGATATGTTGTCAATTTCTGAACAGAAACAAGTGGAAGACTTAGTAAAGGCCCACGATGCTGTGACGTTGTCCAAAATGGCACACGATACTAAACATGCTGTTGATTTAGCTCGTCGAAAGAAACAAATAGAAAATTGTCCTACCTATGATTTATGGGATTCAACTCCTCCTCTTATGCCAGCCAAGGAAACTGTGACTCCTGATCCGCAGGATCGGAAGTTGTCAGGCATTGGAGCGAGTCTAGCAGGAACGGCGCCTCCCCATGTTTCCGTTCTAAATCGGACTGCACTACCACCACCCCACAAGCAGGCCATAGCCATTCGTGTCGCACATGGAGGTCAATCCTATCATCCTGATCCAGAACAGCATCAAGATGTCATAGGAGAGGCCCTTGCCCTAGAAATTCGAAGGAAGGAGGTTCAAACTTACCTTTCGAAACCCATCAGTTCTGGCCTTTCCGAAACAACAAAAGCTCTTTTGCTAGGAAGTGACGATGAACATGAAGAGTCTGATGCCGAAGATAAGCCAGAATCTGATTCGGTTAAGGTTGTCATCACTAAACGAAAAGCAAAATTAACACAAGCTGAGCGGAATCGACAAAAACGACATCGCATTTGGACGAAGGAACAGGATGAACGGAAAAAGACCAAACAGTTAATTCATTCTGTTAATGAATCAAAAAAAATAGCGCGAGAACTGGCTAAGAAAGAACGTGAACATGAAGACCTGCGAGAAATCCGTAAACGTCAAAGGGAAGAATCTGTACCTATCCCTGGAAAGGATGTCTGGCAAGCTCTGTCCCGACGTGATCCATTAGGCGTGCCAGCTCTTCCAGTAGCTCTAACTCATGAAATTCAACAGTCATCCCTTCGGACGATTCGTCCCAAGGGATCATTACTGGAGGATAGGCTCTTTAGTTACCGTGATCGTAACATGGCGACACCTCGGAGCGTTGGTGACAAGAAACGTATCGTTCAGGGACGCAAGCGCAAGAAGGTACGCGGTGCTGCGAACCACAAGTTTCTTGCACCCGATGGTACAGAACTCCACCTTATGGGATAAAAGACATATGCTCATATTGTGGAGCATCCCAATTCAAGAGTGGAGTTTTGACCTTCAGATCATGATGTGTTTTTTTATAAGAAAGAAGCGCTCGAGGTGATGAAATTTTATCTACTTCCTCCCCCTTTTCCCCAAGCTATCAATATACATATAGTAATATTTGAATTGCATTCCTATTTAAATTCAAAGATTCTACTAAGCCTAAAATTTTGCACTACAGTTTTTTTGACAAAGTTGATCAAGCATTAAGAGCTGGGCGTTCTGTATACCCTGACCCTTTGTCCACTTGTTGGGTTTATTTTGATTTACAGCAAACTCCGAAGAATAATTTTATTCCTAATTTTAGGATCATAATCAACTTGTTGTGATAATGATTTATTAAGAATCCAAGCATTTTCAAGTTATCCATGATGTATCAACTGTGGATTCCTCCTTGGAATAACTATGAATTAAAAAACTGAATGCTTAGGTTTTATTGCTTCTGAAGCATGAAGATGTTCTTGACCCTTTAAGAGGCTTTTGGACCAATGGAGTCTAACATGATTATTTCAAGGATTGGAATCAAAGATTTGTCCTTGCATAAAAGAACTATACCAACGTTTCTTTGGTATCAAGGGTAAAATTACGCTTACGAATTCAAGTTAACTCATTTAGTCGGGCACAATATAACTAAAAATTACGTCATATATGTTTTCCTATTCCGTCCAACTATATCCAAAGCCACATCACGGGTGTACATTTCAAATACCAAGATTACTCCAAACGAGAATTCGATACAAAAGGAGCAGGATCTAATTTATTTATTATCCATAATGCTTCTCATTCAGTGAACACAACTGATGAAGCAAGGACAGCAAATAAATGTAGGAGCTCAAGAAGAAAATTACTCTATGAATGTCTTACAAATCTTAGCAAGATTAACACAAAATTGGATCAGTAACAGATATCCGCAAAGTGATATAGTTGAGATGAAGTGAGGTATGTTTCCGATGACTGAAATCATTGTAACATTGATAAAATCATAACACACTTGTTCTTTAAACGAATTGTACACACTCTTCAATTCAAAGAAAATGTTATGCTAGGTTGGCAATCAACCTTCTACTAATCATCCATATATATTTAAAGAAAATGAGATAACAATAAACTGAAAAATCTATTCTAAGGCTCTGTATAAAAGATGTGACTTGATACCACAGAGTCCTTACTACGTGAGGCACTTAGGTTATTTGATTACCAGGCAGTATCCAGCCAATTTATAAACATGACACTTAATCATACAGGTTGATAATCAAAATTACTGATTGGCACTACGAAATGTGGCCTCATGGAAACATGTCAAGTTTGCAAGCTTGTAAGATTGGCAAGCATCCCTTTGCAGAATAAAGGGCAATTGATCCAGTAACTTCTCGTTCTCGTGATTCAAACTAGCATCCTCTTCATTTATTGGCTTTTGTGAATACTTGACGAACTTAATTTTCGAAGGCATATCATCAGAAAAGACTATGTGCAAGGGGTAACAATGGCTGTTCGCCGCCCTTGAAGGAATAAGCATGATTTGTTAAGTTATCCAATCATAATGTTCACAGCACGACCAGACAAAAATGTAATGAAGAGAAAATGGAATTAATAAACATCTTAGCTACATTTTAAGCATCCGTTGTATTGACAATCTCACTTCAAATATTAGTATTACGTTATGAAGTGAATAGATACAATGCTTGTTCCTTCTTTATTCCCCGCACTCTGACCTTTCTAGTGTGTTGGAATTAATGAAAACAATTTCTTTGAATGTTTGGCATGCAACCATATCTTCTGGGAAATTGATTTTGTTTCTTGAGTGAAATCAGATTGAGATTCGTTTTCATTTTCGAATCAATTTGTTAAATAGTTTCTTTGGCTCAATTGGTAGCTTTAGTTTGATAAATATCTGGAATTTTAATTCCAAGAGATATTCAAGTCAGATGATCTGAGCTTTCCGTCTTGTTTCGACACGTCGCTGATGGAGGGTTGATACTAAATTTTAGACATTTACTTTGGTTCGATTGCAAGCCCCTATTTTGAAAAGAAATTCTCTGAAGTTGAAGTACGCATGTCAAAGTAAATGTTGATTGTCAGCTATGCTCGTAATTGGAGTACGTGAGATACCATTCGAGAAGAATGCAAATATTGGGTAAAGTATAAACGTTGAAACACTCTGAATCATGTTACATTCCAACCTTTTGTACGACTTGAGTACAAACTTCAACTTTAGATCTGGCATATACTAGGTTAGTGTCACTCTGGGGAGAGAACCAAGTGTTTGAAATCATTCCATGAGATTGAGAAGTTGACGCCATAGAAACCCCTTTTCGAAATGAATTTGATCTTGACACTATAAATAGCTCATGATAGCTATAAATCTACTTGGAGCACCATGGGTAGTCAATCACATCTGACAAAACTAGGCTTTTGACCACTAGACCCCCAATATGTAGCATTATCAATAACTTTATTCTGGTTATAGACATCATTTAATGCTTTGAATCATCAATCATTTCATCATTGTCCAAGATTGTTTGGGAGAATAGGTAACATCAATGTTATCACCTTCACATGTGGTTTAAGAACTAAAAGATAGAGTTATTCTAGCAGCTGAAGAGAGTCTGATGGAGGATAATGTGTCTGAAATGATCCGCAAAGACAAATGTTTGGTTCCATCAAGACAATAGATTCAAACAGTAGTAGATGATTATTCTCACTCAAAAAGAGGTGAGAACCTCAATCAAGGGGAGCAATATCATTTACTACAATTGCTCCAAAAATATGAACATCTCTTTGATATAGCGTTAGGTGAATTCATAATTGAACCAATAAGTCTCCAGGACCTACACAATATTCTGGATATGTGGCCCAGCAACGGCTCAAGGAGATTGCAAGATTAGTGAAATTTGAATTTCTTGGGAAAGGATAAACTTCAAAATAGGCTTCTTCAACATTTGAGAACTATGCGGCTATCCAAAGGCGATATGACACTGCTGAAAAGGAGTTGATTTCGGCTATTTACATTCTTGCTAGGCTTTAAAATCATAATCTTCAATGAACTCAAAAATAACGTCTTCAATGGTTTAAAGTGTCAGGCTATGATTAACACTGTATTTTAAGTTTAGGTGAAACCACATCATGAGTAAAATGAGACGTTTATCTAATATCCATTAATTAGGCAGATAAGATAAATTCATAAAAATTGCCATCTTATTTTTGGAAGCCAAAGAAATGCTTAGATTGTTGTGCCACATTTTCCTCACTTTGCTGATGCATTCAACCAGCTGAGAACATCAATACCAAAAGGTATTACCATCGGCAGTCAGTCGATTGAAATAAATGATGTCAACTTGGAATGTTGGTGGATATGATAAGCACTTGCCTTCATTCAATTCTAGCAATTTCTCAAATGACATCTAGATCGTTGGAGAATCCAGTTATTCGTTCGCATGTCCATTCAGATATATTCACAAATCCCTTTATACATATAGAATGAAATCAAAACGTTTTGAGACTACTGTCCTAACATCAAATAACTTTTTTTTCAAAGTTACATCGGCCACGATCTAAAGCGAACCTATTTTTATGGATGTTATGAATTATATTCAAAGTTTTTTTGCAGCAGCGGATGCACGGCAAGTTTGTATAATCCCATCCATGCAATCCATCGTTGTATCGTCATATATTTTTCGTATGAGAGTTTGTGTTAGCTGCGACGACGTGTTGCTATTACTGTGGAGAGCTCCCGCTATACGCTCTTCTATTAATATAGAAGATTTTTTGGAACGGCTTAATTCCGTTTCAAACATCCCTCGATCTTGAGGATCTTTCAATGCAGATTCAATTGACAACAACTCTGATGCATAAGCAGCATCACGGCGCAAATCATCTTGTAATACGTGACACGGCAACTTTATTCCATCCATTCTCGCTAGAGAAGATTCTTGATGGAGATCTTTCAATTTATCGAGTGTTATGGTATTGCACTTCATAATTCCCCCGGCTATTTTCTCATCGGTAAGTATCAGTGATTTTGTTTTGGGGAGATAATCGTGTAGCTTGTGCATATCACCTATCATTCCGCTGTGATTTTTCTCAAGCTTATTTATATCATTTATAGCTTGTTTTATTACGTATGGTCTAGTTATCCCATCCAAGTTGTCCATCCTTAATTCTTCTTCCGTTGCTGCCTTTCCATGCCAAGAAATAGAAATGATGTCAACCTTTTCCTTACGACTCAACTCTTGAATTGCTTGTCTTATAATCTCCGGTCTCTTTATGCCGTCAATTTTATCCATGGAGCATTCGTCTTGAACATGTATTTCATTCTTTCTGTTGTGGAACATGGACCGACTATTGGCAACGGTCACTCCTCTCTGATTGTTCTTAAAATGACTGAATTGTTGTAGAAACGCGAAAAGACAATTCCTCCCATATTTGATATTTGCCAATTTTTTAATCGTTAATTTTTTTCAAAATTCCGGAAATAAATTCATTTGATTATCCAGAGCAACGTTGACTTGAAACAACATTTTACAAGTAAAATTTAAGGAAAGTAAGTATGATTCTGCTTTTAAAAAGGTCAAATTAGATACTGCATTTTGATCATAATTTTCCATTTATATACTGATGCTAGTGATAGCAAGTTGACAAGATTAGCAATCCAAAGAATAATTCTATTTGGATATTCTTATAAAGCTAACAATCAGGAACCAGAATGGATTGTCGAGACACAAATTTTTCTGAAACATCCATCTAAGCAAGCGAAACAATTTTCATTGATATGTATGCTACTACATTGATATTTTTGACACTGCACTGGAAAAAACTGCATTCTTCAATCGCGTTGAGTTTTTTAGGACCTTTTGATAAGCAATGTATGGCAAACGAGATGACAACATAGGCTAGAAGGATTTTATTAGATTTTTTCTCAAGGAGATTTGTGTGCACATGTTTCTCTTGTCTTGTCAAAATGGAATTGATGCAAACTATTCTTAAAGTGTTCTTTACTCTTTTTTTATCATGGCAATAAAATTCCAGAACCCCCAAATTGTTCTAAGGAACAATTAATGTTCCAATTTTCTTTCATTTGTAGACATCCGGTATTGCAATAGAGAGAAATAGAAATCCGATTGAAATTGATCCTGTCAAGGTTATTCATAAAAAGAAATATGGACGAGTTGATTCCAAGCCAGGTCAAAGCCAATAGTGGTGTTAACAGCATGAACCAGAGTAATACCAGGTCTCGAGCTAAGAACAACACAAGGAGAAGGAATAATTTGAATGATGGCGAAAGCAAATTGGAATCCCAGACGGCATCAGGGGAAACGACAGAAATTAAAAAGAAAAATCAAAACCGGAGAAGGCCTAAAGGGAAGAAGGCTAGTGAAGGAGTGGTAGATTCGACGAAGTCCATGAAGTCCTTCTGAAGCTAGCGTAGTGAGAACTTCCTTAGCGCCAGAAAATAAAGCGAAGGCTCCTAAGAAAAGGAAACCGAAAGGAAATCTATACCCTTGGCGAAAGTTCCTTAGCGACGCCTGCGTAGATCCAATCACACTCGAACCTTTAAAATCTCTGAAGTATCCTCCCTTTGCACTCTGTGCAGATACTCCTTACATTCCGGTGAAAATCTGGCCAGTGCCTACCGAGGAAAAAGATGAGAAATTGGAAACCGAGGAAGAGCGTCAAAAACGAATAATCGAAGAGCAATGGGGATCCATAGCAAAGACAGCTGATTCGAATAATATTGATAAAAACCAAACGATTCCACTTAGTATGAGAAAGTTCAATCTTTTTGATGGGCGAGCATTGGCTTATTATATGGTATCCCAACTTCAGTTTATTGATCCCTTGAATCGTCGTGACTTAACGCGAGATGAATTGCTTAATCTTGATCAATATCTGAAACGTTCTGGCTTTCATGAC
>CAAAJI010000130.1:38098-52866 GCA_900642245.1 Fragilaria radians | reverse complement strand
ACGAAAGCCTATTTATTGGCTGTCTTCTCTAGTTTCTTAGAGCTACAGATAGTACCTTCCTTTTGAACCTTCTACACTTTGCATCCAAATCTCAAATTCTGCTTATCATATTCAGAGTTACACGTGAAGCATAATAATCCGACAAGACTTTAATCTGATCGAGGTCCGAAATTCTTCCACATGAGAAATCACCTCTCCACAAACATTATTCACATCCAATCTAAAGACTTGGATATCCTACTAAAAAGAATTCTTTTGACAGTCTTAAGTATATCACCCTCTTTAATCTCAGACACAGCCTAGTCACACCCAACTCCTTTAGGTCCTGTATGTATACATATCCCAGGTTTACAAACATACCTTTTCCTCCAACAATTTATTTGCTGATTCCCTTTCTGCACCTTTTCAATCAATTCATGCTTGAGATTTTGAATTATACTTCCATGTCTTTTCCATTTCAAACAAAAAGAGACCTATTCACATTCTATATGGTACGCTTTGAGTGAGGTGTTATCATGTTGACAATCACACTATAAACTCTTCTCCAAAGCCTAAGGTATGAACAGGATGAGCCAATTTATGTTCACAACGTTACATGCAGTGGAAAGTTTTGGAAGTATTTAACTCGAAATCGTTAAAATAAAAAGCAAACCTTTATCTTCTCGAGAAAAGAAAAGGGTGTAAGTGTGCATTTGAAATCATTGATTGCCGTTCTTATCGGCGAATTGTAAAGGAAATTTTAGTATACAGAAAATCATTAAAGGAATTCATCGTAAAGAATCAGAAGACCACTAAATAGACTTTCTTCAATATCCCACATGTATGGAATTATCAAAAATGTCAAAGCGTCTAGACATGTAACTTAAGCTTAAATAAACGAAGTAACTGGACAACTTGGGTAAAGGAACGCAGAAACTATCGAGTCATTTAAGGATATTACAGCATTAGCCAAATTATGAATCTCGAGTATATTTTGGGAAAGGGAAGATAAAGGCTAATGCACAGCACAAGACGCCAAATAAGCTGACATTCATACAAGATGATTGTTGATTGTTTGCTCCTCAAATGATAACGCATGTAATCATTGTAAATATTGATTTTTATATGTTGAGTCAAAAACAATCCTTTTTTAAATTCTTTTTTATGGTGTGAATTTTCAAAAATATATTTACTTCTATCAATATTCCAAAAATCCATATTTAAATGCATGTATAAGTAGAATTATCTTTGACTGAAAATGTTTCCTGCTTTACTCATTACATATGTGCTCCTAGCTTTCCTGCAGGATCAATTGATTTTAACTAAAGCATGACCTCATTTCTCCGATCCAGATGGTCTATAAACGTCTTGAAGAACCATGGCAAGATGAAACCAATGCCTTGCACAACCAATGAAATAAGTGTTTACCTTTCCAGCAAATGATCGATTCATAGATCACATTTCTCCGATTAAGGCAGCAGCATTTCTCCAGCTCGTGTGATAATTATCTAGAATAAACTTGAAATACTGGCAAAACGGATAGCAAAGCCTTTTCATTTTGAATCGAAGAAATAAGGAGTATATCTTGGATCAAACTACATAGAAATTCCAAAGAGTTGTGGAGGAATTTAACAATGGCAGCTACAAAATAGCATAAATAGAATTAAATTGAAAACAATCATTGAGATTATACAATTAATTTCTAAAATGCGAACAATTTATCCCACAATAAAATCATATACATACTGACTGGCCTGCGATCGTTAAAATAGATACTTATGGCAGATTGAGTGGATTTAAACTTGAAAATCTTTCATTTTGTTCCAATTTTTGGTTTGCAGGTGTTTCAACTCTAAACCCATGGGAACTCTTGATCATTGGGTGACTTATTGCAAGCCGTAGGTTAAGTTAGAAAGTATACATGTGAAGTCATCAGAACTGTGGAGAGGCTTGAGCATAACCAATAGCGAAAAGATCAAATCGAATAAATAGCTTTAGGTGATCAAGCCTTTTGGCTACAATAAGAGTCCGACACGATATTTACTGGGAAAGAAAAGATGCTTTATGGAAGTTTAAGAAAAAGAAAGAATGCCTCAAGATTGAACTCTTCAATTTTCTCATTTATGGTATGAAAAACAAAAAGCAGGAAATATGTACTCTTTTCTGCCAAGACCCATGACAAGTTTCGATGGTGTCTCCAATATCTTTAATTCTTAAATTCAATATCAGCTAGCGAGAATGCATTTCAAATTATTACAAATAAAGTTATGTTAGGCTTTTTGGAAGGAAAGGATAGGGTAAATTTGGAATATATTTATTTATCTACTTCAACAAGTACATGAAAGCTCATAGATGACTATCACCAGTCACTTTAGGCTATTTAGAACCTGAGTTTCTGTATCATGAAACACCATGATCCCAGACTTAATTTAGAGATATTGCTTCATTTTGTAGAAAGTCGGAAGCTGTCTAAACAACAGCAACACCCTTGATTAAAACTCTCAAGTCTTACCAAATGTGTTTGTTCTACTATTATCATTGGATAATAATGCTAGATAACACTCCAATTTAAGAGCTTCAAGTTAATTGCAAATACCAGATTGTCAAACATAATTTTAGATTATACTCAAACTCTTAATCAATTCGCTACTGTCATTCGTGCTTAATGCTACGAATGAAAACTTCTCATACGTCGAAATGTATCTTTTTGAAGTCCTTCATCATCCATGCATCCTCCCTTTCAATGAACTTAATCTATAACCCCAGTAAAAGTACTGGGAAACTAATCACTTTGATTGTTTTCTGAGCTAATCCATTCAACTTCAATTAAGTTCTTTCTTGCTCTACCAATGAGTTGACACTTTTCCGCGATTCAGTATCTTTAGAACTATCCGAATTGGAGTAGCCTGTAATTTGATGTTGATTTCTTCGTACCCATTGAGATTTAATCTTAAGTCCTACCTTATTAGTCTCCAAACAATAATTTATCACGCGATACGTTGCCTCCATATGTTGCCATTGAACTTTGTCATGTACCTGCATAGCTCTCATAGAATGTTATAGTTTTCGGGTCTTGTCCATTGAAACGGAAAAAATAATTTTTCAACACCGGACCTATATATCCTTACTTTTGCATCATCAACCATTTCGTTTATGGTCTGTTATCTGCCGTATAATCCCAGGAGCTACTGGTATGGAATATTCCTTTACTTCATCCAAGAATTCATAGCAAAGGAATCAATATTGAAAGAGTCATGATCAAACTGTCAAAATGATTGCTGCATGCTATGGCACAAAAAAATATTCCACTTCTTCTCCCATATCATCACATTAAAATAAACGTATAGGAATTTCTCTCATTTATATCACCTTTCTTTCTTTCCTAGTATCAACCAGTCATCTGCCCACGATAAGCATACTGTCAATTAATAATTTTTGTTCTGATTGTAGAGACATTGATCTGAGTTGCTTCGTTTCAATCCAATGATTGACAAAGCATTTAACATTTCAACGCATAATGAATTTGCTGCCTACTTACGTTGATAACATGTTTGATTTAATTTGCACTGCAGAATTGCCATAGAAATCATTGAACCTTTTAGGCATCTTTATATGCATTGTCCATTCAAACTTGCTTCATGAAGATTGCATGGGATTCAAGAGGAGCAAAGTGGACACATGTATATATTTCGAGAAAGCAGATTCAGGATTGGTTACGCTAGTATTGTGAGTGTAAAATTGTTTGCTTGTTGGTGCAATACGTAATTTTGAACGGTACAAAAGGAAGATGATCATATATCATGAATGTGAGGACAAAGAAGTATGTTGGATGTCAATCGAGAGGAACCTAAAAGTAATTAACTTAAAATCACACAACTTTTGATTATACAAAGTCAAGTACAAATTTGGGGTACAATCTAATGGCTCTGGTGTAATGGAGAGGAGATGGCAGAGCTTGAGGTTACTTTTGTTGGAGGTGTTGGTATTTAAATCTGATTCAAGTAATCAAACAGGACTACAATGAAGCAAGATTCTGGAAAAGTAGAAGGCTAAATTAGTACTAGGGTTCATATGTAAGTGTGGGAAGTTTAGTTAATATAGTGTTAGCATCAGAATCGCCTATCAGGGGTAAATCTCCGTTTGTAGAATCGCACTGTAGTAGCACTGTTCAATTTTACATTTGTGATGCTTTGTAGATGAGAAAGCAATGACGGATGCGAAACCAGTGTGTTTGGATTGTGAAAGGAAGAATCAAAAAGAGGCACCAACTGACAGCCTAGCGAATGATGGTTGTTCCTTAGAATATTCTCAGGTATCAAAGTGCATGAAAGAAAATAAAGACCAAATCAGTTCCTGCGTCAAGGAATGGTCAGTATTCAAAACTTGTCACTCTTTGAAATCACGTCCTAGGAACTAAGGAATCCCTGACGTTTTTTACAAGTTTCTTGTCTAATTTCGGAATATAATCCAAAGCATTTTGGTTGAATATAGAGATAAGTTTCTAGAATTATTTTATTGGAAAATGAATGGACTTATGGATTGGACGAAGAAGAGGGTGCCGACGACGAAGAGTGGGAGGAAGAAGAGGATTCATCATCGGAGACTGACTCTGGGGATATAATGCTACTATTTTTTGCCTTTCTTTCGGCCTTTGCTCTTTTTTGAATTCGTTTACCACCATTTGTCTCGTATGTTCTGCATGTACGCCAAATTTCTCGATCCAACGTACACACCATTAGGTGGATGTTGGACGCCTTCACATCTGCTAAGAGTGCCATGGTTTCAAGTAGAATTTGATAGTGGGGATGTAAATTCGAAAGCTTGGAATGGTGTGGATATACAATGTAACTTTCCACGCCATTCGCATCAGCCCAGACGGCTTTCCGTTTCCTCAATTGCAATCTCCATTCGTGATATTTCTGAAGACGAGTCATCTCAGGTTGATTTGGATTTGATAATCCAGCCATTATTGGAGGAATTCCCTTTGAAGTCAAAGACTTCTCGTCCTCCGACAAGACATCGGAATTATCTATGTTGGGCAGAAAGGAGGGCTTCACTTTTGTTTCCTCTTCCATCCGATCAGCTAGGATATGTTTATTTACAAACTGCAGGTAGGATATTGGATCTCTTACAAAGTCGATCTGATCCTCGTTCCACGGAATGTCAGCACCATGGTCCCATCGATACTTTCGTTTTTCAAGGCCAGGAGTTAGTTTGCAAGCTACGGCAATGGCTGCTAGGACACTAACTCTGGATTTAACATTTTGCAAAGCTTCAAGAGGTCGTGGAAGCCATTCATCTTCTTGAGCAGGAGGGTTCTTCCCCAAAAGAGCCAACGCGTATACCAAAATTCGCTGTTCGAGATGTAAATCAGATATCAATCTTGCAGTCAAGAGGGGGATCGAATTGGGTGGCACTAGCTGAGGTTTTTGTCCCGCCATAATCATCAAAAGCTTCGCCTTGTATTCAACCATCTTGGAAGATGGTAATCGATTTAATCGAAAAGAAAATGGTATGAGTCTCATTTTCAACTTTTCATCTTCAGAAAGCACCACGCTGTAGGCGTTCAAGAGAGGAATCTTGCCTGTACTTATCCATTTGACAATATGAGGAGCAGCGACTCCTAGCTTACATAGCGCTGTTAAAAGAAGAGATGCTATCAAGCTCATTCTAGGTCTCAAGTATAATGCGGCTTCCAATTTCCCTTTTCGATTATAAACCTTCAACATTTGAGATAATGTGGGATTGAATTTCACCTCAGTATCAGATTCAATCTGAGTATCAGTGTCCTCGCTTGATACATCACCTTCACTTCCTTCTTGCTTTTCCTTATCTATTTTTTCCGCGATTTTGTTTGTAACATATTTAAATATCGATGTCTTGAAGCCTGGACAAAAGATAAACGAGTCTCGCAATGAAAATTTCATTTCTGGATGGTACTTGTGGTAGAATTCTGATCCTTCTTGCCAAGTTTTGAGATATTCTAGCCATACTTGACGTATTGCCATTTCGATTGTGTACGATTGACTGTTGTTCAAACCAAGGATTTCACTTACACACTTTATGCTTTTCCTCAAAATACTCGTATATGCAGACAAGCATTCCTCCAACGACGGCAAAGGTTGCGAGGTGTCGTACATTTCTATAGGTTTCCGTATACATCGCTTCCTTTGATTCTGATTTCCAGGTTGGTGAGATATGAACTGCCCACTACGATTGCGTGCTGCAATGGCATGCAAATCCTCGAAATCAAAGTCAGCTTCATTCGGCTGAGTTTGAGATTGCGAAAAGCAAGCGCTACAGTATAGGTTTCCAGCATCATCTTGGTATGAATTGCTACTTCCACAATTGGGACAAGTGAATTTGGGTGCTATATCATTGTCATTATCATCGTCATCGTTATCACTATCAAAATAGAACGACATGTGTCAACGATTTCATGTGAGACAGTAAAAGCATGTTTTTAAATGTTAGCGTTTCTTTTTCGCTACTAGTACATACTTTTCACATCAATTGCACACAGCTCAAAAATCTAAAAACTCAAATAATATTAACCTGATTGGTAGCTTGGGCGAAGGATCATCCCTGTAATTTGATTTTGCATAACATTTTTCCTTGGAAATGTTGCAGACTGTTGAAGGTCAGTGTCCATGAATAGAAGTTTAAATGTACATAATTTGCTTTTCTCTCACTCCCAACTAATAGATCCCATTGCTAACTATTATATTGTTGTATGAAGAATGACTCTCATGATTTGAACGACTTTTTGTGAATAAATTACCTTCTACGGCTTAACATCAAGAGCAAATCCGTTTTGCTCAATCACTCTCAAGTCACCTTGCCTTTTAAAAGCATTGGATGATCTTAAGCGTCCAATCCTTTCATTTGCAACAATAATAATCTGGAGCTATAGCCTTATAGGGAATTTTCAACCAGGTGATTGACAGTAGGCTTCTCAAGATATTCTTATATGCGAGCAAAAAGGTGGCTATGATCAACCTTGTGAATATGTAGGTACACTGTGCCTTACATATCAAGCAAGATTCAAGATTTCTTGCTAACAATCAATCCCCTTGTAGAAAGTTTCAATAGCAGAGAAAGCGTTGACATAACAACTTCTAATGCAATTAGATGAGTATTGGAGATTCATTTGCTTCCTGGCTCTTATTTTATATTAGACTCCAGCCTGCGGATGTACGTTCGACACAACCACCACTACCATTCTTGAGAGAAGTCCCAAAAATGTATTTCAGTGGAAAATTTTCGAGGAGTTTTCTTTACGAGTTTCCTTGAGAGGTTGTATTGCAGGCTCTATATATGACGTATTTACTTTGAAGTAGCACTGATACCATGCAATATATTATATATTTTAGAATCAGGAAATGTGTAAGGTTTTCTATTGGAGTTGGTAACGCTTATAACTTCTGAATTTCTTGATCATGCGTCGAATTACTGTACAATAGTGATAACTCGATAAAATGTTAGATTAAAAGATCACATCCTTGGATGTGCAATCATCTCGGTTCTCTCAATTTTTCATCGACAAATAAAACAGAGAATTCCTAATCGTACATCTGAAATAGTATCTTGAAAAATTAGGATTATATACATGTTTCACACTGTTCTGTATTCAGGGTTTATCGTTATATCTGCGCGAGCTAATTTTTGCCAGGGTTGACCGTCCGTAAACCTTGGTACAAAAGATTTCTGTATTTTCCACAGAAGAACAAATTTCCGGTAGAAGATTCTAATTCACGGGTAGCCTGAACGTTAATTTCGTACTCAGGTGCACTCCCTTAAATTTTATGTCGTAAAATTCTCAGATACGTTGCCCGTTGAAAGCACAACAGAAACGCAACAGCTCTGAGTCGCAAGGCGATCGTTCTCTAGACCAAGAACTCTCTGAACCCAGACCAGTAAGTAACCAATTGTAAAGAAATTAATCCCTGAATCTGTGATATTGCAAGAGGACTTAGACTCGAAGCTTTTTCTTGTTGCATGGATACAATTTTCAAGTTCTGCATAACGAGCTTGTTGGTGGGAGTTTTATGATTCTATTTTGATACTATTAGCTACGTGAAAACGTACGTGAAAAGGGAACTTTTATCAACAGAAACATTGCAATGGCTCATCAATCCCTAACTTCGATGTCCTATTGCATTAACGCGGTTTATGGTTCTTTCGTATACATTAACATTAATGCCTCTTGCTAATGTCAAAAGCAACTGCATCTAGCCATCTGTCTCACGTTCCTTCGCTCGAATTGACACAACTTTTTGGTAAGGATCGTGAACAAGAATGTCAGAGGCACCTTTTCCAACGGTTTCTTCTCCAATGCAACATCATCGGCCTGCATACCTAGCAAACTCCGAATTTCATCAATCGATGCCAATTCATCCAGAGCGTCCTAATTCTCCTATCGACGGACGACGACAAGGACATCCACCGCCAAACTACGGGCCTCCACCACCATATGGACAATACCCGTATCCCGCGTATGGACAACCCTATAGCTCTCCAGCAGGTCCTTATTACAATTACCCTCATGCTCATGCTCCGCCACCTCTTCAATACTCGAATGGTGGTCATTATGGACCGCCCCCTCCTCCAGGTCCTCAGAGCTACTATTCGTACGGTTACCCTACGCAACAACCCAATAAGACGCCCTCGGAAAGTAAACCACGGAAGTCACCCTCGCGGCAAAATGAAAAAGGTGCGGCATCTCCTGTGACGTCACAGCTAGTAGACGATATTGAAGTCGAGCGTTTGAGAGCGGCAGAAGAGCCTATTCATGTAAAGCCCATGCGATCTGATTTTCATTTCTTTGTAGACGACATGAGGGATAGCATTAAAGACATCGTGGAAAAAGAATTGGGAAAAGAATCGAACAATACATTCCTTTTATTTACTAGGATGAACGCCCGCTTAATGAAAGCATGGGAAGATGCAACAGATGACACAAGAACCAAATATTTTTTGAAAGAAGAAGAAGATCGGCGTCGATTCATGGCTGATGACGATATCGTGAGTCGACATTGTGCTACTTTGACAGCGAGAGTTCGAAGCCCGCGTGATAAAGAAGGCGAGGAGGAGGATGACGAGTACGATGAGGACGAACAAGGAAATGAAAGAAGAAGTCCTCAAAGTTCTGTTGAGTCTCCTCCGAAAAGATACAAATTAGAAGACGATCAAGAAGGTGTTCGCATTATTGATTTGTAGTAGCTAAAATAGAATCCAAATAACCTGAGCTCCTTAATTATGGATTTATTATAGGGGGGTAATGGAAAGGTTCGTGGGATATTCATTTCATAGACTTTATGGCGACTTTCAAGACGGCTTCCATGTTATTCAGGATGCTCACTACTTCTTTTCGTATTGCTGGATTCCAACCATTAGAATCATCGCTTACTTTGTCAATATTCTTCCTTGCCTCCTCAATACCACGAATAATTTTACGACTAACTGGCTTTAACAAGATAGATTGGGTGACAGAGCTATCCAAGTAAAGATTCATTTGCTCCAAAATATCCGACAGCTGCTTCTCCAATAGCTGAAGGGCTTGTTCGAGCATATTTTTGATAGTTTCACCATTCATAAATGCTTGCTCAGCCATGGCTCCACCGGAAGCTTTGCACCACTGATCAAGGTTAAATATATCCCGAGCCATGGAGTGTGATGTGTGCTCAATAAAATCGTTGCACGCCGATCTTAAAGCATCTTCAAGATCGCGCTTAGAATCCACTGCTGATTCTTGAACTGAAACTCCTTCTCGCAAAAGTGTAACAAGCGCGTTGTCAGTGGACATACTGAATAGTCGACGATTACGATTGGCTAGGAAGCGTGAAACAGCCTTCCCTGCATCAGTAAAATCAAGCTGGCGCTCAACTGCACGGAGCTCGATATCAAATGGTGAAAGCTGCTCCCTCAAGATCTTGAATTTGAAATACATAAAGTATACATGAGAAAACAAATCGAAAAGGAATGATTTCAAAGAATGACTTACCAACAAATGCTTCACAAGAAATAAGTCAGCATGGACAATTCCGCTCTTTTGGAGGATAAATGACGCCCCTTCCTTCAGACTCCTTGTACATTCATGAACTGCATCACGAGCAATATCCTCAAAAACGCGGGGTTCCACGACACGGAAGATTTTGGATAAAACCTTAAGAACACTACGAATGGGCGGGAACCATCCTTCGTAAATCTGCAGTTGCTTGTGGACCGCATCTTCGCTTTCATCAACGGTAGTTGAATGAACCTTTTCCTTAAGTTTTCCAGGATAATCAAGATCTGCAGGTGTTGCACGAAAGCGAGTGACTTCCCTCTGAAGAACAGAGTTTGCACAAAAGATTAAACGCTCTTGAGCATCTTCAATAACCGAGGAAATCGATCTGGCAGCTGCCATGGTAATTGATGAAGAACTTGCTTGACCTCGTTCTTCGCGCAACACAGACACTATCTGACATAATGTATCGAGATCATGAACTGCCACTAAACCTCGCCGAACTGTCCGATGCAAAGATTGGCAGAGGTTGTTCAGGAAAGATTGAAACTCATTTTCAATTGCTTCTTGCTGATTTGGATCACCAAAAAAGTCGAGGTATAACTGAGTTTCAATCGTACATAGTCGAATTAGAAAAACACTAGCAATTCGTGTCATCCCTATAAGTCCATGCTGATCTCGAAGTGAATCCATATGAGCACGAATAGTTGTTTTCATCAAACCTTCACGTGAAAAGCAATAGGTGGTGCGGCAAAGCAATAAGAGATCATAGTAGGCGTCGCCCTTTCTTGCTTTGATCAATCGGATCAATCGATTTGACCTTGCCGAAATTCCATGGAATCTTGTGTAAATCAAGGATGCCTCCAATTTCTCAGCAGCCAACGGCTTTTGTCGGAGATTAAGCGAATTCATAATATCAGATGATGTTTGAGAAATACGATCTACAACAGCTTCGTGGACAAGGAATAATGCAGCCTCTTGCAATGCAATAGATCGTCGATAATACTCCATACTGCCTTTTAAGGATTGCTTCCTTTGAACGCTCAGCAGCCATAAGAGCTTCTTTTCCACCACACTCGATACCAAAGTACTCCATAGCTTGATCTATTTCGTCAAGGATTTCGGGATACTCGTCATGATCGACCTTGACCTTGGCAAGGCCTCGAACTGTTGTTTTTCCTCGGAACAAAACTCCCACAAGGATACCAATACGATCAACAGCATCGTAGTGTTGAAGAGGAAGACCTATCTCTTTAGCGTGTTGTGTCAACTGTGCTTCTTCGGCTTGTAATCGATCAGCAGCAGCACTCAATTCTCCTGAATGACGCAATAATTCGGCATGTCGATTACTTATGTCTTCACAAATATTTATCGACGCCCGTAGCGCCAATCGAAGTGACGTTGAGTGCTTCAACACTGCTGACACATGATCTGAAGTGTGCAATGCTTTTCCCAAGATGTCTTTCACATTTGCACATTCCGAGGATGTCAACAAATTATTCCCAGCAGGTATAATTGGTGGGATGAGAGCATCAGAAAACTTCCAATCGTGCACGTCATCTTCATTGGGAGTTTCCAAAAAGTATGGTCCAGAGCTCAAGGCTTGAATCCTTTGTAAGCGCTTGATCTGCTCAGATGTGCGAGGTGCAAACGCCTCGTAAGAGACGGGGGTAGGTTTCGTCTCCATTCCTCAAGGAGTCGAAAATGACGGAAAATAATGTCCTCCAGTATTAGTGCCTTACTCGGGGTATAATTAATTGGTCACACTGTAGATCTTCAACTGAAGCACACGGATGCCAACATACCAACTTTGCAATGTGCAATTGGACAGATAGATCTTATCTTGTTGCCAATATTAAGGATGCTATATAGTCTAGACATTCCAAGAGAATAAAGAGAAATGAAATTGTTCAACTAATCAAGCATACCTTGAAGTAATCTCAAAGATAACCTTCAAGCAAGGATCACAAAAAGGAGAGTAAATCATTTTTAGTTCCAAGAAAAATTAATGAAGTAATGATGAGGCTGAACCCGGGGAATTCATCTTCGTGTGACATGGAGCATTAGTATGCATCCCCGTTAGGATTAAGAGAGGGAATCAAAGAAGAAAGAGAACTCAACCTCCAAGATACTTACTTCAAGCAATAGTCTTGAACATAAGGAAGATATTAATGTCAAGCTTCACTATGGTACTGTAATCAGCGATTGTTCAGAAGGCTTGGATAACCTTGCAGTGCCAGGCTTGATGAGAAATGTAAACAACTTGATGCTATCTTCAAAGTATACTTGGGGCAAATACGCAATTAAAATAATATAAATAGAGAAGATTGGCCCCACCATACCTTTTGAACAGTGACATGGAATAGAGTAAAATGTCAACAAAAGCCAGACCCAGTAGTTATTGTGCTGGATGTGGCACTAGAAGAATAGCATTAAGTATCATTGGCAATTCAAAGTATTTGAGGGAATACACTTCCTAGATCTATCCTGAAGATTGCAACGCTACAACGGAAGAGGCAGTTCATGTGAGGATCCCAGAAAATATATGAAGAGAAGGTACAGTTCTTTTTGCCATGTTCTAAGGAAGCTCCTTTTACTAAAGTTAAGTTGGGAGCCAATGAGTGCCCCACAAGAGATACGACGCCCGATCATTGCAATGAAAAAAAGTGGAACACCAAGAAAAGTTTCAAATTCATCAAATGTGGTCATTTTGATATGTGTTTCTTTTACAAGGATGACAAAACCACAAGAGGCCTCCGCATTTCAAATTGGACAAACTAGAAAGAGGAAAAGAAGCAGGAGCAAGTGCTTGTGATGATTCATCAGAGAATATACCGCTACTGACAGATGTTGAGTAAATGGATTTCAGTATATGGAAAACCATTGTAGCCTTAACAGTACTTATGCTACCAAGTAAAGAAGGCCTGACGTATAGGCAAACATTATGTGTAGCCTCAGATTCGGGGATATGTTACTAGATAGGAAAATAGTGTACGTAGCAATTAAAACGAAAATGATTGGGGTGAAAATCTGGTAAGGAGAGGTTCTGCGGCTACATGCAAATTAAGAAACGTAGGAATCAATAAATTACACAAAAACAATTGGCTGGAACTTAAGGGGGAGAGTGCTCAATAATCGGACAAGATGGCAATAAATTTGCACGTGATAAATTAATATCATGCAATGAGCCCGCCGGGAAAACCCGTGGAAATGTGATGCCGGAAAAGGTTTTCAGAAGAATAGCAACACATCGAGTGTGAGAATCAATCATAGTTACGTCCACATGGAGGATACAAAGAAATGCCAATGGCAATGTCCAGGTCCAAATGATTGCATTCGTGTAGTGGGGTTCAGGTCGCTCCATACAAACAAAATAAAGCAGCATAAACTGTCCTGACTATGGCAAAAAGACTGGATATGCATACATGTGAAGAAAATGGAGCTATACGGATACAACAACAAAAACTGCAAAATTCCACTCTTTACTTTTGCTACTTTCACAGAGATTTCAAGGTAAACTATAGAGAGGGTCAAAGACTTCAATTAAAGAGATACAGAACTTGCCATTCGTCATTAATTGGACTACGATGAAATGTTTTTGCATGCCTTCCTGGAATTGGAAATAATTTGGATAGTAGAATGGGAGGTAAAATCTTGTTTTAAGAGAGATTTCACCTATTTTTGGCTTTTTTGTTGGGCTTCAACTTCCTCTCAACTACATTGATTTCAAGGAAACGTTATTCATGTGCCTTTTATCCTATTTCGTCCATTTTTCTAGCTACGTATCGTACTATTTCATGATGTCAAAATTTGTTAGTGCAGCCATAATCTAGTTCAATAGTCTTCTTTACACTAAAAACATTACTGTTGAGAGACTTTCGAGACTTTCTTCATCATCTCTTTATCCAAAAGTAATTTACCATCGCAATAACACTGGAATGTCGAATGTTCAGATGCCTCTAGTAAGACAAGGATTCAAAGTAGTCATCTCAAAAGTATTGTATTGGCCGCTAATATTGTCCCATTTCTCTCTGCCTCCATGACTCGGACTGCACCTCAAGTTTTCAACTCGGTCAAACATCAAGAGATTTCTTTTGTGAAAACAACAAGAGTTTAAGTTCATTCAGCCCCTCCAAAAACTCATAAAGTAGTTATGATCTAGGAATCAAAGAGAAGGAATCTGTTCCTGCCAAAAGATCCCAGATCATCAACTCTCAAAAATCATTATTTGTAAACTCTTCCCGCATCTATACCTAAATCTATATTCAGATGACTTCAAAGTAGAATGGGGACTGCTCCTTTTGCAAAGTCCAAAGATTCCGGTCCTAGCTGCAGGCTAGCATCTGAACGTCAAAACTCAATGTTGGGGTAGAAAAATAACCAAGAATCCATGCCTTTGGGCATGCATACTGGGAAGTACTGAAATGTCTGCAGTATCCGAAAGGAGGATTGTCCGCGCCCCACTTGATACGTCGTCTTTTCTGCTTTCTTATCCGTGGAAAAATTGAACACTTAGTTTTCTTGAACTAGGATTAATCATAAAAGTCCCATGAATCACTTTTCCATCCAGTATCATTAGAAGATCAATAATCTTACCTAAGTACTACGAAAAACTCTACCAAGGAGTGCTAAGAATCAAGTAGAATATGATAAAAGCCATGGCATAACGAGATACTCATGATGTTTTGGCGACTAAATAAAAAAGCACGCACTATAATTGATGGACCTAACGAGACCTGAGACTCATAAACCTTAATGCAATAAGGTGAGTAGAAACACTTGA
>CAAAJI010000130.1:20358-30687 GCA_900642245.1 Fragilaria radians | reverse complement strand
TCACCCCGTAACCAGATGGATAGACTGCGCATTTAGTCCCAAATGTGATTTTTCGATGGATGTCATCTAAAATGAACGAGAACTGTCGAAAAACAGAAAATTGCATAATGTTCTACTAATGTTAATATTTTACAATATAAAAACCTAAAGATTCACTTTTCATAAAAAAGCGTTCTCTCCAACATTTCAAAAGCAGTGATAATCTTTTAGTTCACAAAGATAGGTATTTATTTGAGGTATTTAAAAATTGATAGTAGCCCTTAACTTGCTGTTTGCCACCAACACAAATTTGTCATGATAATGGGAATATCCCAAGTTCTAAAGATATTTGCTGCAGCTATTCCAAAGCATACCTTTGAAAGCTACAGGCAATTTTGAATTGAAGCTGACATCTTTTCTATAACCCAGAGATATTTTAGATTAGGAATCGAAATTGGGATGTATAGTCAAATATTTGATAACGTGAACTTAGAAATATATATAAAATGTTCGACCGATTTAAGTGGTCAAAAGCTAGTCGATTTCTATTCAATTTCTATTCCTCCTGAAACAATGTGAATCCCAACATTTAGAAGTCCTAAGCTTCTTGTTGTCATTTTAATGCAATGCATTGTGGCCAAGGCTCCTTGTCATGTTCAAGTCAATGCTGTTATGCAACATTTAATATAGTTTTTCTCAGGAAGCGCTTGTTGGCCTCCCCACCCCTTAAAGAGAATTAAAAATCATATTACTTGACAAAAATACCGATATGTATACGCCCTTGGTCAATGCTATAACTATGGCATTGCTTTCAGTTGACACCGTTACAATCACAACTTTATTTGATCCTCTTTTATTTTATGTAGTCCTACTTTGTCTAAAACGAGTTATTGAGTTATAAGCAACAGCCAGTCCATACAAAAGGTTACCAGTACTGGAGACGTATCTGAGTGTTACATACACATCTAGCTATATGGGCATTCACGTTAGATGCATACATGTTCATTTGATAAAAATTAAAATTTCCAAAACATTTCATGATTGTAATATGAATCTGAGAATCAATTTCCGCCTTGTAAAAGTCTGTGTGATATTGAAATAGGATGATGTTCTTCGAGAAGATTTTGCATGACCATAAAAGTGATGTCTTTGAAACACTTGAACCAGGAATATACCCAAATCTTGTAATTTATCGTTCAATAAGTATGCTTAGAAGCAACACATTCAAACTATGAAAAAAGAATTTTTATTTGCTGATTTATCTCTTTTGTCCCGCTTCAATTTTTGCTTCTGGCAGACCAAAGTCTCTACTAACAACATGTCTGTCATTTGTTAATTTTAGCATACTTATTCCAAATGATGAATCCATGACTTTAGAAATTTAATGCCAAGTCAGAATCCATTTGAGAAACTAAATTAACAAATGATCAAACGTTTTTTGCTTCTTATTTGAAGATGGGAAATCGAAATGGTGGGAAGTTTGGTGGTAAAGTAGCTCAATGCAAGCTCATGAGAGATCAAGAAAGGTAGAGATATGCTAGTCCACCCATTGTAAATCATACTGTAAGGAGATAACTAGGCAAATATTTTTCAACTGCTCTGTACAAAATGATCCATACATTTCAGGTATCTTTAAGATGAGAAATTGCATTTCAAAGGCATACTTCAAGAAGTTAAATTTGCTTCGGATGCGTCTCTTCAACATCTCAGTGGAAGTGATAGCTTAATCATTCTTTGAATAGAGAGCATAACAAGTTTATCTGTAGACTAGGTCCTTTAACACTAAGGATAGTTTTGTATCCGGATTTTGAGTACATGAGGTGGACAAGACTAAGATAAAGTAAAAGGTCATCAAGCGACAAAACTCTTTACGATACTGTAGAGATAGTTTTCTCAAATCAAAATCAAAAGCTAAGGGAAAGTACTTGGAAAGGCTTAAGTGTGCTAAGACCATTCAATTTGGAAGGTAAATCAGAAACTTTAAACAGAAGTTGATCCCAAGTAAAGGGAGTATCCAGGAGATTGACTCTAAATGAGCACCAGCTAAATCAAAGGAGAATGCTTCGAGGCTCAACATTTCGTACGTTGATTGTTGAAGACTTCACCTGTCATTGTTGTAACTTCCTTATGAATTATAGGTGCTCTTTGAGGGTAGCAGATGCAGGTCTAATAATAAATGTTAAGCTTAAATTTGTATAATGAAATGATAAAGGCGGTTACAGTCCTTTGGATGACCTTTGATGAGATATAGAACTTGTAATCAAAGATGTTCATGTTAGAGGGAACCTCTTAGAAAAAGGGAGGTATGAAAGAGACGTTTCAGACGCTTAAAGGCAAGCATCTCAATAGTATTTGAGGAATGAGACAATTTGGAAGACTAATGACATTGTGATTGCAACGTACTGGTAACATTTTCCTATGGTAACAAAGGGACAAGTCTGCATTTTGGCAGGACAAAATTGATCTCAATAGATACTTTTTATTTTGTCACATTATTATAGTTAATGTAATGGGAGTAGATCTCAGTAGATACCATTAAATTCTTTCAAAATATTTTATCTCAAGTAAATTGGAGATGTATCAAGAAAAGAGCGAGACGTGTAACAAGGTATGCAATAAAGATATAAGAATTTGAATTCCTCATGAATAAAGGTTGGAGAACAAGTGTTATTCCAAGCATTCACTATTCTCAGGAAGTTATCATCATCTATTGTTGGACTACAGGCAATCACATAACTGAATGAAAATGGTAGATTTGAAATTCAGAAAAGAAATAGGCGTAGAATCAGAAAGTGTAGTTTGATCACTCCTCTTAAACAAACCCATATTTAGTTAATAATAGGGGACTTAATACTTTCCTTAAAAGTTGCGGACTTAGATATCTGAAACGAAACGGGATATTACTTATAATAGTTAAAAGTCTTACGAAATAAAAAATTAATTCCTTTTTTTGAGGCAAATTCCAATTAGACAATTTCTTTTTTTGGCTGCCAAGGGTCACCCAATGAAATCCGACTTTTCTGCAGTCTTGCCTCCTCCTTGTCATATGTCTCGGCATAAGGTGATTCCAATATTCGATTGCTCATCGTCCAAGTGAAGGTGACATAGAATCGCACAGAAAGGTCAGTGAGGTCATCTCCAAACGGATCGTTCATCTTTTGACCCAAAAGACGAAGTCCGTTAACGAAAATGGCCTGCAAAACTACGATCAATCCAACCACAACATCTGCTAGCCAAGACGCTTCTGGGCCCCCCACTTGATATGCCGCCGAAATAGAGTAAAGAGGCAAATACAGCGCGGTCAACAGCGAAATGAAGTGAACATAAAAGAAAGGAATCGGTAAATCTGCTGCATCATAAATAGCTCCGAGAGCTCCACGGAGTCTTAATATATGATCTCGAAATTCTCGGGCAAGTTCGTTATCAAGTATCCCTTCATCGTGGCATTGCTTGATTTCGCGAAGCGCCCATACAATGAGTTCTCTATTGCACGAACCACCTTTATCAAGATCGATATGCTTCATTCGTTTAAGTTCTTTCGACGTCAAAAGCCCAAACTCCTTGTTAAGTTTCACAAAGAAATTATCGTAGCTATAAACATCAGATAATCCTACGTAGGCTGATACATTCGCAGCATTCATATAACGAACGATCCGGACTGCTGTGGCTTTGGGAAGATAAGTTACGCCCAAGGTAGCAACATCCAGGATACGACCTTTAGCATTCATACTAAAATCGTACTGCTCGAAGTAGCGTGAGTGGCTATTGTTTACATAGAGAGCCAAAAAGAAAGTGATGAATCCACCGATTGTTGTCACATTGGAATCTCCTAAGCCAGATACAAAATTAGGAAGTGACGACAATCTAGCTTGCATTCGAATCATGAGGAAGAGTATGAGTGTCAGCCAAAAGAGTGAATCCCTCGAGAGGAACATCATAACGGTCCCATCGAAACACCTCAGAGCCCTCCAGACGCCATATTCACCTCGAAGTAAAACCGCTCTCCGACGCTTCTCGATTTCCTCCAATTGCTCCCAAGTAAGTTCCCCTTGCTGGGTCCAGAAAGTCTTTGGTGGAACAGTCATCTGGGGCTTCTGGTCTTCTTCTTCCCACTCCGATTCATCAATAGTCTCCGGTTCGAGTTTTGAGGGCTTCGTGTAACCTTCTAGAGGCTTTACATTTTCTCGATTTGAACTTTCCTCTTTTCGATTCCGATCTCGTGATTCACGGCTACTTCGTCGCCTTTGACTCTCTTCTCCGTGTGATGCCTTCTTTTCCGCGATCGGTGACAATGGGTCAGATTGTGAAATGTCGTTAAAAACTCCTGGGCTCAACGAGGAAGCATCTGCGTGCATGGATTCCCGAGTTCTGCTTCTCCTTGGCTTCTTGTTTCTATCTCGATTACCCTTTTTGTTGGCAGTCTGCTGTTCAGTACCCTCCTTTGAAGCATCGCTGTTTTCAATAGCTTGTTCAGTGTCGGTGGCGTCCATTGAAAGCAAGAATTCGGAGGGAGGTGAGCAAAACTATGTTCGTGCTACTACCTTCGCCGCAAATGCCTGAAACGAAAATATATAGCAATACATGACCTCGTAATTCCTACTTAAGCCTTACGAGGCAGTTTTTGTCTAGCATCCGTGATAAAAGTGACTACGCTTGAATGTTGTTTCACAGAAAATACACGTTTTGAGCAGATGATGAAACAATTCAATAATGGTAACTACAGTGGTAGCCAAGACAGCTTTATTTTCGTTAAATCTGATAACAAATACATTGCCTAACAATTGATAATTGTGGGTAATGTCATAACTTGAGGCAATCATGTAACGTAAGAAGAAAAATAATGAAAACTCAAGAGTCCTCCTCAAACTAGTAAATAAAGGATGATCGTCATAAATCCTTACCTGCATCGCTGTATCAACTTTAAAACTCTGATTTTTCTGGTCCATAGCTAGCAACATATTGCATTTTAATTCCTAATTAAGCTTTACAAGAGATTTCGTAAAAAATCAGCTACCATATCTTCAGCCTAACAGTGCTCAATAGATATTTCTCCACTGTCAATGCGATGTGTTACGAAGAAGCAGCGCACATTTATATGCTTAGTCGTTTGCTGTTTGATTATCTTCCATTTTTCTATAACTTATGGTTATACCCTGATGTTGCAGATAATAGCGGGTCAACAAGACTTGGGGTAGTAGATCATGTACACCCACTGATTTTCCTTCTGTAGAGCTTCTTGTTGTTAGTTTTTGCCTAGTTGATGCGGCATAAAGCGCTCCCTTTCCAATTATCATGATTCCACCACTATGACTTTGCATATCATGGTGAATAGTATATGATGCTTCTACCCCACCAATTTATTATGCTATCGTTTCTTGCCTCCAAAGTTAAATCTAGATCCTTTGTTTCCTGTAGATATTTCATCAACCTTGTTAGTTTCTAAAAATCATCACAATCTGGCTTTATTACGCATGCTGACAAAAATGCAACCGTTGTGTGTATATCAGGCCGTACCTTCTTACAGAGAAATAATAGCTTGGCTACATAATGATGGAGTTTCACTGCATTTTCTCCCATTAAATCTCAGGATTCAAATCTTTTACCTCAATAGGGCAATTCGCCGCTTGGTTAGATGCAGTGCATGTCATATGATCTGGTAGACTATCAATTATATCTTATATGTAGTCTTTCATTGTCTTGGTCACATTTGCATAGAGAATACATGAAGAATCTTTTAGACACGAGCCAAAATGTGAATTGTTCTCCCACCAGAAGCAGTTGAATTGCTGTAGAATGTTAATGAAAGCAATAAGAGTTGAAAATTGTGATCCCTTAGTTTTTTTATTCAATCGTGAATGTGGATCGTGAACTGATCACGTTGTAACCAAATAAACTGTTTTCCAACACTAATGATCACACAATCACAACTGGTATGTGCATTGCACTGAATCGAAGGATGTTGTAACATTTCATTTAGTTGACAGTATATTCCAACTCTCCATTTTGACTGACAATGTTACTCTACCACCTACCATTTGTTTCCTTTCTTCCCAAAATAGAGTATTGGCTGTTAGTCCCTCAGTACATTTATCAACCAATTGATTTCTTGTATCAATGCATTCAAGCTGAACTTGGAGAGTTTCAACTTGATCTTGGAACCAGTAATAGGAAATACTAATTTGCTTATTACGTGGTTTTAGGCAAGGCATGTCAGCAAACTTTAAGCACGCATCATTATCTTCAAATACCGTGATTGTTAAATGTCATCTGGTGTATTACATAGATGTTCCCATTGGATTTTGAGTGAGTGATATAAGAGATTGTTTTTGGGACTACAAATACTATTGACATTGTTTCCTTCAGTAAATCGCAAATATGAATCAAGTTGCGCATAGACTGTCCAAGGGCTATGCATGCTGCTACCATAGCAATGTTGCCAATGAACGGGCATTTCTGGCCCAAAGTTAGACTCTGATTGTTATCATGGTGCGGCGTTAAATTAGTATCTTTGCTCGGATAAACTTTGACGGTGTTCGTTAAATTCAAGGCATAGCTAAAATGTAGCAGACCTAGGAAGTCCGGCCAACATTACTTTTTAAAAGTTACGAAGTCAAGAGAATCGTCCCAGAGCGTTGAAGCAATTCAATGACAGAACATTGATCGATCTGAATCATCGATACAAGATAGAAGAACCACCCAAGTCAAGGATAGGACCAAGCTGACAAAAGAGAATCGTCCAACCAATTAAGAATCACAAGAAGTGATATGGAATACCCTATATCACTATCCAAAGTAAGCAATTACCAATTTCAGTGAACTGATCGTGAATTTCAAAATCAGAGTTGGGAATCTAAGTGTCAAGAGTTACCAGAATAGGAATCTAAGTGCCAAGAGCAACCAGAAACTAAGGATAAAGGCTGGGATAGACCAATCCATCATCCAAAGTACCAAATAGGGTTCAAAACAATCGAAATTAAATTATTGAGACTAAGCAAATCTTTTGTGAATTGAAGTCTTGGTCATTGATGTGAAAGAAAAGACACTGACAACAGGAAACTAGACCAGAGTGGCCGAAACTGAATGAAAGACAGGTTGGATCAAATCTCAAAAGGAAAAAGAACAGACCAACCAAAATCCAAATACTCCAAGTGGATACAAGCCAACCAAGAAGACATTTGCAGACTACATGTACTACTTTAGTTCACCAAATACAACAACAAAACTGAGTATTAAATCAATGATGTATTAAGAAAGCCTTTACTTTAGGCTAAAACATTCCCTCATTGCTTGAAACCTTGACCAAATATGATGTTGAGAAATACAAGCTAAATTTGAAACGCAAGCATATCAGAAGACAAAATGGAGGCAAAAATTGAGAATATGCAATTCCAAATTGAATTTAAGGCTGAGTTTGACAGCTATGTGAGGAGAAACAATTCCTGGAAACTACTACATCCAAAGCCTTTGCATTCCTATGGGAACAGTGCAGCAGGGGCATGCAGACCAAGATTGCGTCACACACCAATTTTAATGAGAGCATAAAAGGAGACCCAATTGAACTCTTGAAGACTCTTAAACAGATTGCTTTGAATTATCATGAGCATTGATAGAAAATGTCAATTATTTTGGATGCAGGCAAGATGTTCATTAACCTAAAGTAGTGAGAAGGAGAGAGACTAAAAGAGATTACAAAAAGGTTCAAGACAGCATTGGAAGTGATGACGTCTCATCTGGGAGGTCCAACAAAGGCCAGAGGGTGAAAAGTTAGTCATAGTGCGGAATGAGAGAGCATTCAGTCAATTTGCTGCATATACTTACCCCGAAAATAGTGACAAATCCAAATATGGATCACTACTAACTGGATAGCAGGCACAACAATCCTTGAAGAAGAACCAATATCCACAGAATATCACAGAAGCCAATAGCTTGCTCAGTAACCATAAGATGACAATAACTGGAAAGAATCAAGAGCAAAAGGTGCCAAAGAAAAGCATCAGTAATGAAGATATTCCAGAAATGTCTTTAGCAATGCTGGAAGGCAAATGCTATTGTTATGGTAAGAGTGGGCTTCAATTGCCAACCTGCCAAAACAAAAAGATACAATTCCAAAAATTGAGTGGGCCATAAACAAAGTAAAGCAAAAGGATCAAAATCATGTAAATACAGTCATTGACAATGTAAGGGATATTCTAAATTCAATTAGCTCAACATCAAGTCAGGCAACAATCAGACATCCTCAAGAGAGTGGAGCGGCGCACATGTTCAAATGTACCGAGAAACAGAAGAAATATTAAGACTGTCTACAAATGGAGGAGAGGTTGTTAGACAGAAAAAAGCAAGTGTGTCAGTGTACGGAGAAGGTTGGTGTACACCCAAAGTCATCACCAACATTTTTTGTCTATGGGAAAGGGAATAGAAGGGCATGGTCGCATATGGTTCAAAGCAAGTAATAGATTTTGCTGTTCATCTCCTTCACAAGGAAGTGACATGTATAAAAGACTAATATGCTTTATATTACCACAAACCAACCGACAGAGCTACACAAACACAGACATCCATGATTAATCACGGAATTGATAGTACTGACAAAAAGAAACAATTCTGTATTGACAGACAATTTCAGAAAACAAAGTTGGTAATTCAGAAATACACCTTGTACACCTTCCATCAAGGACTTCAAAGCAATCGTTAGAGAAAATATGGTAAAAACAATCTTCCTTTCACAACTGAGGATATAAACTTTGCTGAAGATATATTTGGACCCCAATTTGGAGCATTGAAGGGCAAAATTACCAGAAATAAACCAGCTCCAGTTGCATCAGATTATTTCGAGAGTACTAAAGAAATGATTGCAAACCATCAACACATCCTATTTTGTATATCAGCAAAGAGGATGCAACAAGTCCTACTGCATCAACAGAGTCTAGTCTTATCACAGCAACTATTGACGCAAAGGAAAACCGTAATATTATGACAGCAGATCTCCCAAATGCTTTTATGCAAACAGATATGGATACTAATTGCAAGGAGAAAGTAATAATGAAAACCAGAGGATCAATAGTGGACATCCTAGTATTGATGGATCCCACCACACATAAGGAATATGATACCTAGAAAGGGAATCAAAAAGTGCTTTACGTTCAGCTACTCAGGGCAGTATCAGGAACTTTGCAAGCAGCATTGTTGTTCTATTGAAGAATGAAAAAAGATCTAGGAAGTATTAGTTTCAAAATCAATCCCTCCTATGCTTATGTGGCAAACAGAATTGTGAAATGAAAACAGCACACAGTAATATGGCACATTGACGATAAAGTCTAGACATGAAGATCCAGGAGTAAATGACGAGTTCTGCAAATGGTTGGAGAAGACTTATGGAAACCATCAGGTGCAAAAGAAAAAGCAAAAAAAGGTAAAATCCATGATTATCAAGCAGTGATATTGGATTTCGCTACAGATGGAAAAGTCAAAGTGGATATGGGAGATTACAAGAATAACACGATTGAAGAGTTTTCAGAGGAACTATTGGATTCAAAATATCCATGGAATGAAACTTATTGAAACAAAAAAAGATGATTGAATGTAATTGCCAAACATCAATCAGCAGATCAATTATGCATTTGTTGCCAAATGCTTATTATTATCAAAGAGAGCAAGACCTGACTTTCAGACCGCTGTGACTTACTTCAGAACAAGAGTAAAAGATCCTGGTGAATAAGACTGTTTTAAGTTATGCAAATTGTTCGGATTCTTCAAAGCAACAAGAGATGAAACTATAACGCTCAAATTTATCAAAATGAGATTATATGGTATGTAGATACTATATTTGCAGTACATAATGACATGAAGAGTCATACGGGAGGTGAAGGAACACCGCAATGAATTTCTACAAAGCAAAAGATCAATGATAGAAGCTCAACTGAAGCAGAGTTTGTGTCAATTATTTCACATATTGTGTGGACAATATTACTCTTGAAGGAGCGAAGAATTTCAAATATTAAGAATGTGATTAAAAGGAATTAAGCTCAATGAAACTTGAAAAGACTTACAAGATGATGCAAGAGAAACGACATTTCAACATAAAGTATTTCCACATCACAGACATCATTGAAAGAAAATAGGCAGAAATTGAGAATTGTCCAAGTGAAAAGATGATTGGAGACTACATGATCAAACCAGTAACAGGAGGAAAGTTTACAAAATTTAGGAGAAAAATATTGAATGTGATACAATTGGCCAGCAGGAGTGTGTTGGAATAACTCTATAAATTTAACCGAAGAAAAAAGAAGAGTTTTGATTTTGGATCAGAATCCGATGACATCGACAAAACCCCCAAAGAAAAGAAAAGAAAAG
>CAAAJI010000129.1:110774-123348 GCA_900642245.1 Fragilaria radians | reverse complement strand
ATGTCCCAAAATGCCTCGACTGTCTTACGTACTCGTCATGTGGATACTTGATATCATTTTATTCAAGAGAATGTTGAAGATGGAATTATCAAAATTGAATTTGTAAAATCCAAAGACAATGATTCCGACATTTTTACAAAAAATGTAAATCAGGAGACGTACGAACGGCATGTGATGAAGTTTTTAGGAGATACTGGAGAAGAATACGGTACTTGAACGTTTCGGTATAGGAAGGGTATTGAAAACATCCCTTACGTTCATCCCCCTTTAGGTATATTTGTTTAGGTTATCCATTAGGGATACTATTTATTCGAGATTGTGTGGTCAGAGTTAGTTCTAGCCTTTTAAATTAGTAATCACAACTTTCAAGTGCAAGGTTTGTTGACCTTTACTTTCATCTGTTTGATCAACTGAATAAAAGACTTTCTAACAAACACATCTGAATTGAACAATGCTCAATTTTGATCCCTGGCTTCTTAGGGCAATCTTCATGGCACCAGCATAAGCCAAAAGGGGAGAAAATAAAAATCTCCAAAGCAGCAAGACTTCCATTGTGATCTTGCACCCTTTCCACTTGAACTCTCTATAGGTTGATAAAAGTAGAAGAAACAATGACAAACAAATTGCATTTAGGAAATTAGGAAAGAGAATTTCATTAGAATTGAAACAACTATACTCATTAAAAGCACTCATTTTTCCTTAGGAAAAAAGTGGAGTGTAGCATGCTTTGCATAAAGGACACCAAGCTTTGTAAAAATCCCAAGGTGAGCATCTTCTAGGCCAATTCCTTGTTCAAACAAAGACACAAGATGCGTCGCACCAATTTTTGTTGACATGATTTGAGTACTTAATGACTTCTAGGCTGCAAGTAGATGCAAGACAGAATTTGCTGGCTCAAAGACAGGCACAACATAAATGCTTCCTTGTAGATAAGATGTTTGCTTTTGTAGCTGCAGATACAGCTTCAATGTATTCACCAAGATGAATGTGACAAAATATGAGCTTAGAAATGTTGTTAATGCTTGTAAACAAGATCTTGGCTGCATTGTAAAGGCCTTCAGAGAAGCAATGATTACAAATGGTTTGAATGTTGCAAACATTTGGTCCATTCATAAACAAATCTAACTTTATGAGCTGGTTAGTCTTGGCAAAGTCACAACTAAGCTCCGTGTCAATAGGTTTTCCTTGAGAGATTGAAGAGCCATTTTCATGAATGGAATTAGCTCAGATCAGATTTCAACTTCATTTGCCACCTTGCATACCTTCACATATTCACTTGGACCATCTCCATGCATGAAATGCTTGATTGCATTTGCTGAGAATTTCTCTTCACTAGCTTGCCAAGCTTGGACCGGACAAGCGTTTCATTGCATTTGCCTTTATGGCACAAGAATGATTCAAAACGGGCAATGATGATGTAACTATTGCTTCATCTATCTCTTTAGGGATGCCTTGCAAAATGTAGATGTGATTCATCTTGATCAGGTGTGTCGATTGAGATGAGATTGCTGTCAATTTGAAAGAATTGATGAAATTTCATTACTAGCATTTTCCATGGTGATGATTTCTGGTGCAACATTTTATCGAAGGTTGAAATAATGAACAATGAAATCAATGGCATCCAACAACAGAGGACAAGAAAGTACTAACCCTTTCAATCATATTAGGTGTTAGATCATCAACAGAAGAGCCAAATCAAACTTACTTTGATTCCAAAGTATTATCTTGATAGATTTCTCCTGAAAATATTGTATTGAAAGGGACCCGGATGGAGAAAATTGGGAATATTAAATTGGCATCCGGTCCCTGTAATAAAATGTACCAGGAGCAAATCTCAAAAGAATATCTACATACGAAGATGGCATGAAAAGAAAAAAACTGGTGTTTTCAGTATAACCATACAGGCCCGGATGCCACAAAATCGGTACCAAATGTATGAAGTAAAAGTATTCAGTAATGAAAAAAGTGTATTTACATTTTAGTTGATTTAAGTAGGACAGGATATTTCTTTAGAAAAATTGGAACCAATAATGCTAAGACTTTTAAAATTTGGTCAACTTTGTTAGGTCCTTTATCTTAATGGTTTCATACTAAAGGACTCAATGTATAAGTTAAAAACACGTGATTATCTTCAAATCATCAATACCTCCTAATTCATTATCCAAATTGTTATTGGATAATGATACCTCAAAAGTGAGCACAAGTTTACCTGAAGTGAGGTAGCTGCTAGGTATGTTCATCACAACATCATGCTTTTGATCTTTAGCTTTAGCGAAACCATAATCAGCTGCTGCAGCTGTGAAGCTGTGAGACCAAGTAATTTCACCGGATACAGCATTATCTTTCTCTGACAGTCCGCCAGAAAAATATCCCATATCCACTCTAAATTCATTTACATAAACATAGAATTTATCTGGACCATAGAGATTATCACAACCATTCCAGTTATCAACCTCGTAGAATTTAAAATTAATACCAACACTTAAAGTACCAATGGGCAGATATATTGTTTTTGATGGAGTTTTTCCGTGACCAAATCGACCTAAAAAATTGGTAAAACCTTTGCTAGTTTCTAATGTAGCATCCTTCCATCCACTAAGAGCTCCATTTTCAAATGTTTCATATGATAATACGCTTGCACCAGGTGCAGTTTCAGTGCAAATTGTAGGCATTGTTGGTGCAAATGTAGTTGGTGCTGCTGTTGGAATGTTAGTTGGTGCATTAGTTATTGGATTTGCTGTTGGAATGTTAGTTGGTGCATTAGTTATTGGATTTGCTGTTGGAATGTTGGTTGGTGCTGCAGTTGTTGGATTATCGGTAGGCAATGCTGTGGTAGGTACAACTGTTAGAAGCAAAATGGGAGATTCTGTAATTGGAATATTTTCTTGGGAAGTTGTGGGACTTGCTGTTGGAATGTCATTCGGTGCTGCAGTGGTGGGCTGATTTGTTGGAATGCTGGAAGGTGATGCTATTGTTGGTGCATTTGTTGCTGTCATGGGTTCAATTGTGGGAATCAAAGTGGGTGATACTGGATTTGGTGTATCTGTTGGAGATAATGTGGTTGCAGCATGTGTTTTGATGTTGTTCGGTGCAGAAGAGGTGAAGTGACTTGTAGGGGGTGGGGTTGGTGGATGAGTGGGCTTAGAAGTTGGAGCTTGAGTTCGTTCCACACATTCCCATTTTTGGGGAGGACGGCGATCTAGACATACTTGGGTAGCTTCATCACAATCGTGTACCCCAATCTCGCATTCATTTGTCTGTTGACACTGCCTTCCGGGGAGAGTGGGGTTAGTATCACTAAATCCAAGTTTACAAATGCATTCGTAACTACCTTCGGTATCAATGCATAGAGCATCGCTGTGACATTTGTTGAGGGTGCGTTCTTTACACTCATTCACATTGATACAATTACCTTTACGGGGAGTAAAGCTAGGTTGACATTGACATTGACCTTCTAAGCAATATGAATTGTCCGTCACACAGTCACTGCTAAGAGTGCATGCACTGCCAACACGTGAAGATGTCGGCATTTTAGAAGGGAGATACAACTGAGGCTCATTGATTCTAACTTGACACCTTGATCCTTTCCATCCTTCTAGGCAAATACAACAAGCCTTTCCGGTAGAAGTGTCACACAATTGTCGTCCCTGGCGGCAAAAGGCTCTGGAATAGGATGCTTCACACAAGAAGAGTCCTTTCTTCAACTCTCTTCTACCAATGTTAACAGGGAAAACTGTTTTCTCATAAAGATTTCCTTGGAATTAATGTTCATGATCAAACAGTCAATAATGAGCTGTAATTCTCTTAGGAAATGTTAAAAATTGCTTACCGCTAATTGTGGCTGGATAGAAGAGAATAGCCACTACTTTTAATAACATGACATACAATCGTATTGCTTCCAATACAAAATTATGTTTTGAATTTTGTTTCCATTCAGTTCTTGTAAACTTGAGAAACATTGTAGCTCCTGCGCGGAAGGTAAGAAAGACACATATTTTTTGTTTACAAACAGTTTCATAAATGTTATATAAAGACTGCTTCAGTTTGAGGTCACGTAGGTAAAGACTGTTTCATTTTGAGGTCAAGTTGGTAAAGACTGTTTCATTTTGAGGTCATGATGTAAAAGACTGCTTCATGTTGAGGTCACGTTGGTAAAGACTGCTTCATTTTGAGGTCACGTAGGTAAAGACAGTTTCATTTTGATATCACGATGGTAAAGACTGCTTCATTTTGAGGTCAAGTGGGTAAAGACTGCTTTGTTTGAGGTCACGTGTGTTAAGACAGTTTCATTTTGAGGTCATGTTAGTAAAGACTGCGTCATTTTGTGGTCACGTTGGTAAATACTGCTTCATTTTTGAGGTCACCTTGGTAAAGACTGCTTCATTTTGAGGTCAAGTGGGTAAAGACTGCTTTGTTTGAGGTCACGTGTGTTAAGACAGTTTCATTTTGAGGTCATGTTAGTATAGACTGCGTCATTTTGAGGTCACGTCTCGCAGAGCCTCTAATTTTCTCTTTTCTTCTTTCTTCCGTACTTGTATGACAAGTATCACTAAAAATAACTAAATTACCGCAACACACTCCTGCTGGATGATTGGTGCCGTTTCATTCCTCATTCATAATTGCTTTCCTCATATCTCTAAACTTTTGTCCTGTTAACGGTTTTGTCATAAAATCAGCTATCATTTCACCGGTTGGACAGTATTCGATTGAAACTTCTCCTCTTGCGATAAGGTCAGTAATAAAGAAATATTTAATGTGGAAATGTCTTGTCCTTTTGCTTGAACTCATTTTTCCATTCATCTCTAGTTTCATTGAGCTTTGGTTATCTCTATAGATAATATTCTCCTTTATATCATATCCTTGTGCTTCAAGAAACAATTTTGTCCACATCACTTTTGAGATAACATCATCCAGCAATATCAATTCTGCTTCGGTAGAGCTTTTGGTATTCACTTTCTGTTTTGTGGAAACCGTTTGAATTGCTCCTGCTCCCAATGACATAACTCCACCTGTGTGACTCTTGAAATCATTGTGAACAGCAAACAATGCATCCACATGCCATTTTATGATTCTGGTACCATATGCTTTTAGTGTCAATGTTTCATTCATTGTCAACTTAAGATAGTGAATCACTTTAAACAACTTTGTCCAGTCCTCTTCACATGGATTCTTCACACGTGTAGTTAAGAAAGCGACTGCTGGTTGTATATCACATCTTGTTCTCTTACTCAGAAATAGTATTTTTGCAACAAACGTATGAAATAGTCTTGCTTTTTTACTTTGTAATGGTTTACTGTTTGGATTTATTTTGAATAAATCATCATTCCACGGGCACTTTCTAATACTTTCAGGTAGTTCATCAGGAAATTCAGCAATTATTCCTTCAATATTTCTTTTCATGTCAATCTTAACTTCTCCTGGTGTTGTATAATCCAGCTTCATTCCTAAATATTCATGTACTTTTCCTCGTTTTGCTTTAACTGAAGCAATCTTTTCATCTCCATACATGCTTTGTAACCAAACATAGAACTTATCATTAACTTTTGAGTCTTTATGACTTGACTTGACATCATCAACATGCCACATAATTGTCTGTTGTTCTCCATCTACAATCCGATTTGCCACACACGGGTCATAATTATTAATTTTAAAGCCAATTCCTTCCAAATCTTTCCGGAACTTCTTATAGAACAATAACGCGGATTGTATCATCCCATATAATGCTTTCACCATTCTTACATAAAGAACCTTATTCTTTCCTTCATAGACAACATAGTCCTTATAAATCTCTGGATTGATTTCAACCAACATATCAACTAAAATGCCTCGAATTTTCATAATAACTTTGTCTTTCTTCAAATCCAACTCTGTTTGTACAAATGCATTCGGGATGTCAACTGTCATTATATCCCTTCCTTCCTCAGCGTCAATGGTTGCTGCCAAAAATATAGATTCCGTCGCTGCTGTAGGGCTTGTCGCATCTTCACGACTGACAAATTCACGTTGCACACTGCCATTAGCACAAGTTCTACCCTTTATTGTGCTATCCTTCTTTTCAACCAAGAAAATCAGACTCTCCAATGCTTGCCTCTTTTCTTTTGCGCTCAACTTTGACACATCAATTGGTTCAAAGACTTCTCTGTCATTCAATTGCTTCATCTCTCCAAAAGCAACATCCCATCCTTTCTTACCAAAACGTTGAATCCCTTTATTCAAGATATACATCTGTACAAATTGAAAATACTGCTTTGAATCATTCATCATGTGATTCAAAGAGACTGCAAATGCTTTTGCTGAATTATATGTGTATTCAATATATTGATATCCTTGTGTTGGAATATTATATTGTGAAAAAGAAAGCTTAACTGGTGGCTTTGACACTCTTCCAGATCAAGTGGTTTTGTAAGTCTGTCTTGCTTGATCATTATCCTCATCATCCTCATCATCTTGACTTGAGACACTTTCATTGGATGCGTCATCTATATCATTTGTAGGGTATCCTTCATCATCTTGCCCATCATCATGATTATCCTCATGTTGTTTATTATTATATGGATTGATTTCTGGCACAATATTACCAATCTCATGTGGATCCAATTCATCATTATCATAAATTTCATAATCATCATCAGCTTCAATTTCCATATTATCATTGGTCTCATCAACTGCATCTGCATCTGTATTGGCATCATTCACTCCTGCAATGGAAGTGTTGTCATGTAGTATAATTCCACTTTGTGTGGTAATTTTTAATCCAGAAGGCATATTATCACGATCAGCCATTGCATACACCAAGTCAATCACATCTCTACCCATTGGGACTTGAGTGACCACTTTGCGGTGAATAATTGACCATGTTCTAAGATCCAGTAATTCGTGTCCGCCTTGTTTATTATTCATGTATCTAAGATAGATACAGTCCAATGTGCGTGGGAGTTGGGAGTTGGAAGGTTCTGGCTCATTGTGAGTCAGACAATGTTTATTGTAATCCAAAGTCTCATGATGAATAATCATCCTGGGGCTATAGTAGGGAGATATGCCATTGGCTGCTGGGAAAAAATTTAACTTTTTAGTGCTTTCCATAGCCAATATTTTAATCATGATGGCTGGTAATTGTGTGAAGGGTAATCTGTGAAAGGTAGCACGAAATCTTTCTTTTATGACGCGTATGCTTCTCTCAATTTCAGGTACATGTTCTTGGGCACTAGCATAGTTCATTTTAACCTCATAGATGCTTTCCAATTCCTGCATCAGTGAACAATATTCATTGTCACAATGAATACATTTAATCTTAAATCCTGCCATATTATAAACACGGAAAACATTGTCCAGTGCACTCCTGTAAGCCTTGGCAGTTTTATTTGGCACCCATTCCGTAGTTCTACACATAATGTTTCTTGACACAGTGGTTAAAAAGTATAAACCATTGATTTGCATCGTATCCATACATAAAACGACATCTTGTTGAGCATGTATTATCTCTCTGGGTACTTCAATGTAATCTGATACAACTGGTACCGGTTTCTTACGTGTTGTCTTCCCCTTAAGGCTCCCAATATCCGGGCCAAAAATACTCTCTGAAAGCTTAATGTCTTCCAATGAAATTGGATTGTTTTTGATAAAATTCATGGTGACCATAGTTTTAAAGTCTTTCAATGATAGAGTAAAAGAGAATAGTATAACTCTCTTGCCTTCTTAGCCCTTTGAAAATGCCTGTCAGTGTAGAACTTTCTATTCTCCTCCATTGTTGTAATGAATTGATAATTGTTGCTTTCTTCAAATGGATTATAATCATATAAACCAAAAGATTTTTTGCATAAAAGAATTGATTTTGTCGGAGAAACATGAGCCCAAAACACTTTCTTTTCATCATCATATGTAATCTTGCAAACCTTCTCCATTTGACTCATGCTTAGGATATTTGTCAATCCTTGTTCATTAAAATATACTTCTCCAACATGGTTTGTATCTGCTATCATGTTGCACTTAAATGTTCCTCCATTAGTTGAAAGCATTAATGATTTATCTGCTTCTCAAATATTTGCAACCAACTTTGAGTTACAAAAGACATGCTCTGTAGATTGATTGTCCAATAAAATTAAATTTCACATTTCAGTGATATTTGCAAATTGAATATGATACCCCTGCCATCCATTTCTTTCTGGAATTGTAGCTGCACTTGGAGCTTCAGCTGGTACATTTTTGGTTCTACTTGCTTGATTTGTTGTCACTGAGACATTATCTGAAGTTTGTTGTGATGTATTCACAAATGCTTTTCCTGTTTTCATATACCATTTTGATTTGGGTCGATTCTTGTGAGGACAATTAGGAGACATGTGCTCTGATGAGCCACAACAATAAGCACTTTCCTTCTAATTGGGCTAAAGACAGACTGGGTATCTGTTGATGTTCATGGCCTTCTGAAGTATTATTCCTGTTATGATTGTTTTGGTTGTTGCTCTGATTGTATCCAGGATCAAATTTATGATTGCTTAGAATATTTATTGCTTCTGCCATTGACTTCGGGTACTGATCATTACCCAATGAGTATTGTGTGTTCAATCCACTTAGAATGCTTCCATATTTTTTTCGATCACTCTGTTCAAGATATAAATTGGCAGCATATTGTTCAAATGCCATCTCTGCAAGATAAGAATAGCTATCTTCTTTCTCAGAAATATATCCATTCATTTGAGTTATAATTTTTTTCAAAATAACCGGACCTCCTAGATGTGATTCCAGCACATCCTTTGCCACTTTAAACCTCTTTGTGTAATCTTGAAGGGATTCTCCTTCCTTCTGTCGCGTGGATGAAAAGACTCTAAATGCATCCATAATGATAACCATTGGATATTTTTTGTCTTGAAAGTTTAATGCATGTTCTTTAATTGCACACAACAACTTAATTGGATTGTTTACAATGTCCTTCTCATAATCCTGGCGCAACTCAATCCTCTGTTGCATGGCTTTTGAGCATTGGTCCCACAAAAATGCATATGCCTTGGACATATTCATCAGGTATGTCTGTTCTTGCTTAACATAGACATCAAACAAAGTTTTGAACTCAAGTCTAAACTGTTCATTTTCTAAAGCTTTGACACCGTCTTCCTTGCTCTGACTTGATTGTAAAGTTGGCTTGAATGGAGATAAATCAACGTGTTGGAGTTGATCCAGTGCTGTCGCGATATCATTGCCATAAGCATAGGTTTTCTTGATCTGATTGATCAAATAAGATGTAGTTGCTTCATAATCAGAAGCTTGTTTAGCAGATCCAAGGTAGTATTGATAATCTTGCAGGTTCTTCTTGATGATTCCCTTTGATTGAGAAGTATTGGGATCATGTCGTCCACTTCTACCTCTTCCTCTCGACAAATTTCCTCGCGATCCCCGTCCACGACCTTGTGTATTTCGACCACTCATTGTTAATCAATGATATTTTAGTCTAGAATGTTGTAATTACTTTATCGAAAGTAAAAAGAATCCTTCAAATCACTTGTTTGCTACTAGGTCTTAGATTCTAGACTAAAATATGATTCTTCGCCTCGTCCGACGAGCAGAGGCTCTAATTTTCTCTTTTCTTCTTTCTTCCGTAATTGTGTGACAAGCATCACTAAAAATAAATAAACTACCGCAACATTAGTAAAGACTGCTTCATTTTGAGGTCACATTGGTAAAGACTGCTTCATTCTTGAGGTCACCTTGGTAAAACTGCTTCATTTTGAGGTCAGATTGGTAAAGTCTGCTTAATGTATCATAGCTTACAACTTCAGGCACACTCTAAGAGTAGCGTAAAAGCAAAATATCCTATTCTGCTGTCTCTTTGAATTGCAACTGCCATTCTGACTACATCATTACTTTTATTTGTCGTACTTTACTGTGCGCCATAAATCAAATAGATTCAATCATTGGGAGCATTTGCTGTCAAACCATGTCATCTTAGCCCTGAAATAAGGTCCCACACCAGTTTTTGTCAATGAAATCTATTCTCAAAAAATAGTTCTAGATCAATGTCATCCCTGGTTATGAGACCAAGCTTTATCTGGGTAAATTTGACTTTCTTCTCTTCATTTTTTCTACTCATCAAAGCTTCCATCCTGACAATGTTCTTATCACCTGGTGCTACTAGAGGATTCACTCCACAGCCACCTCCTTACTCTCCACCTATCTTCCCAAACCAACGTGGGATTAATTGTGTCAATATGTCAACAATACTGAGTATCTGTGCTCCAATGATCCACAATGTCAATTCAGAGAGACCAAGGATAAGTTACTGTGGGTAAGAAGGGTTGAGCCCTATTATTGCCAACTTACTACTGAAATTGAACTTCTACCTTGCATGTTCAAAACAGAAGCTAATACGCACAAGATAAACACATCAGAAATTAAACAAATAAAGGTATGCACTGGTCACCTTCTCACTGACGAGCTGAAACCAGAACCAATGAGTGCTAGATATATGATTGTTGTTGTTGATGATGGAATTCAAGTTTGATTACACAATGAAGTTATCAAATTGAAATTGAAGCTATTGAAAACTCCCTGAAAATTAACAATGGTGTTGAAAATCATTTTGAAATACAAGTGGTTAGTGATTATTTGTCAGTTGTAGTAGAGGTAGTGAGGCTGAGAGCTAGAAATTCCAATTCAGATGCAAAGATTGATTCCGTTCAATAAGTCAAAGGTCAAAATGATAATTATTCACTAAAGGTAACCTTACTATTGAGGAGAGAAATCGCGAAGACTTTCACTCAATTGAAAGGTAATAATACAACAAAACAAAACTTGAATGATATTATCACAATTTTTCAATGCTACGTACGTGAAGAACAACAAAAACAAACAAAGGGGTATGACTTACTTTAGAAACAACTTTAAGAATGAAAAAGAGAACTAAAATTGGACTTAATTTACACTCAAGAATTCATGTACCAAATGTATGCAAATAACATATAAACTCTTGTTGCTGCAGAAAAAAAGTGAAACCAAGCATCAAATACTCAAGCATGAGATATAAAAAATGAGCCTTTAAGTAGAATTTATTGAAAAAACGGAAATGTAATGAATAGATTCTTCAATAAACATAATTTGCATGGCTTTGTGGATACCCAAGAAATACACAATCTGTTCCTCTGACATTCAGCTTCCCTTGGATCTTTACCTTGGTTGCTACAACACACATTTTACCAAACGTTGTAAGTCCTTTCAACTCTTTAGTCTTCTGTTTTAAACAATAATCCCGATGGTAACTTTTTCTTATCTTTGCTGACAATAATATTCTCATAATAGATAGCTGTAGTTGCGCACTCAACCCACAAACCTTTACAATAATCACCCTTAATACCTGCATCATTGAATATGGCTGCTCAAATTCTTCCGTAAAGTGTCTGGAAGTTGCGTTCCACCTTTCCATTTCTCTGAGGATTCTGTTAACCTGTAGAGTCAAACTTGAAATTCAAATTTTGTTGCTGACATTTAACTTTCCCCGGCATCATCAAGTCTTAGAAATTTGACATTCTTCAGCTCATTATTACTTAAGCCCATAATTTCCAAATTAATTAGTAAATCTTCTAAACTATTAATCAATACCTCCGGATCTTCATTCTTTTCTAGCCTACATTCTCTTAACATCCTTTCTGTCTTCACCGATGAAGGAGCAGATACAGGGTCATATTTCTTCTTAAAGTTCTCTCAAGCTAACGCCGTGTTGCCAGCGTCAAATTCTTTAGTCTTGCAATGCAAGATGCGGACTGCAAAGAATAAAAGGTTCGACAAAAGAGAAGTTTTGCGACATCCAAACTAGCGTTGTACTCTAAGTTGTCCACTGCATTTGCTGCTTTCTGAAGTCGCAAAGGAAGGAGTCAAAATCCGGCTGCAAAATCCATTTTAAGCAATGAAGACTACGTCAAAGGCTAGTCCTGTTGTCTCCTTGGTTAATTATATGATTAAGCCATCATTTCAAGTTCGAAATCCGTTCTTGAGAGACTTGCTGATACTGAAGAGATAAATTCAAATACCTTTCCGTCATATAAGTCGCTATGGATAAAACTTAATAGCTAAATGATATTGTTACACCTTTCCTACTTCCAAAAACTAAAACGTGTTGCATCCTAGTTACTGCCGGATTCTACAGGTCTATCCGTTTACTTTTGATTCCTACTGATTTTCCGTAAAAAATTAAATCTATATGACTTTTTCACAACATTTTTGACTATCCTCTAGCATTGCCAACATTAATTTTACTTTCACCCATAAGCAGGCCACTTTATTTGTGGAAAAATCCAGAAATAATACAAACAGCTTAGTTGATTGTGGATTTAATTTAAGGACAAATTACCGATGGATTATTTAATTGTGGAGTTCATTTAGCAATTTGTATTGCTTGGCATGCTTAATCCCTTCCAAAGAGAAATTGTTAAGGCTAAAACTTGTTTTATTCTTTTCCCATTTTACATTTGAAAAGTTGCTTTCTGTTAAAATACCTCTTCACACTTAAATTGTAATCACTAAAATAATTCTTTTAAACTATCGCAAAAACATAGTTGTTCTCATCACTGTTCTCACATTTAGAATTGCT
>CAAAJI010000129.1:78809-102613 GCA_900642245.1 Fragilaria radians | reverse complement strand
AAGAGCCGCGTTACCATCTTCATACTCCTTGGATTTGCAACTCTTGACAATTCCAAAGGCAATCTTACCATTACTATTGCTCACATCAATCAATAGAATTAATTCCGTGAAGGCAATCTCATTTAAATCAGCAATCCTCAACAACTTCTTTCCTTCTTCAGTCTTCTCATCAATAACATCCAAACTTAAAGGGATTTCTACTTTTCCCAACAGTACATCCTTGATCCCAGAGCGTTTACCTTTGGAAAGGAACTTTTCATTCCAACTCGGCCATTCCTCCTTTCTTCCTGAGAAATTAAGAACCCGAATAGCACTAAAATCCGTCATCACAACAAAACAAATCATTTAAGTAAATTTTTCAAATTAAAAGTCAGCCTGACTTACTAACGACAATTATTCAAAAGAAGAGGTTTTACTCTATCAACCTCATGTTTAAACGTATTAAAATACCTCTTCACACTTAAATTGTAATCACTAAAATAATTCTTTTAAACTATCGCTAAAACATAGTTGTTCTCATCGCTGTTCTCACATTTAGAATCACTAATCGATGCACATACATTAAACTAAACTCAATCAATACTTGGATTAAGAATATGAGGGATACACTCCAATAGCTTTTGACGCTAGATATTCCCGGAAATTCCGTAGCATGGCCACCACAAAAAGACTTCCGTGATTGAAAACGATTTTGCGCATAATTCCAGGCTGTTTCAGATGTAGTTGTCTGTCTAGTGCAGCCTTGAGTGAATCTTCACATTCATAAGCATCACACAATGCCTGAAAGTCTAGCTCAATCGCATCAATTTGAACATCGGTCCACCTTTCTGACAGCGGCTTCTTTGGTTTGGGGTTGTAAAGTAGAAGCAAACTCTCTACCTCTCAATGTTACCAATTGATGAGGCAATACAGACGGAACTTTTTCAGCCACCTTATTCATAGAGTCTTGCTCAGCAACAATATTAGCTAGACCAGCTATCAAATTTACGGCACATTTTGATACATTACAAAACATTAGTTGGTTTTCTTAATTTTCAAGATTTTGTAGAGTCTCTACAGCAAAGGAGCTCAAATCTTCAAGGACATCTTCTGTATCCGAGAATGCTACAACAAATGAACTATCATCTGATATTGCCCCAATAGTTTTGTCAAATTTGTCCATCTGGACTGCACTAGCATTACACATTTCAGCATAAGTTCCTTGAAGTTATAATAAGCCTTGATGTTGGGCATGTAAAGTTGTACTTAATCCTTGTAGAGAACGGAACGTTATTGAAGCAGAAGTTAAAATCTTTGCAATCAGCAACAGAAGCAACCACCAACTCTGGCTTGGTTTGCAGAAAGAGTTTCTTTTTCTTCAAAGTATTGCATTAATTGTCTCAATGCACTTTAAACCAAGTAGAAACCTTGTACATAGATTCCCATCTAGTGTCCGAAATTAGTCGCGCTTTCGTTTTCATCTCAGCAACTAAATTGTAATGACATTGCAAGTAAGAAATAGCAGTTGTCATGATATGGTAAAGACTTTCATCTATCAAACTTGTATAAAACTGCTAAAGTTTTAAATCCAATTGATGAAGTCCACACCACATTCGGAAAAATCCTGGCTGGGCTACTTCTTCAAATCTTGTAGAAACTCCTTGAATATGGCCAGTCATTTTCTTTCACCATCTGTTGCTATTGACAAGAGAATTATCTTCCATTGAGGACAAATGCAATCCAAAACCTTGGTTGCATGAATGAAAATCTGTTCACCAGTGTGTCGAGTAAACATTGGAAATGCAAGTAAATAATTTTTTTGGATTCTTGATGAAAAAAAAACACTCTAATTCGGATATCAAGGTACAAAGTCAACAAATGAGTTGACATATCCATGGCTATTGAAAACGTCCAACAATTTGAAATCAAATTTGAAATGCATTCCAAACCATGAGCACAAACCACCCGTGCAATTGCAGCCACTTTGCCCTCAGATATGTTGTCTAAGGTGGCTAACCCAGCCTGCTCCTTAGTCAATTGAATTACACGCGCTGCAGCTCTTAAAGACAATCCCAATATTTGATCTATTTTTTACGTGCTATCCTAAACTACCCTCAACCCACCTTATGTGGAGTTTAGTTGGAACTCACACGGGTCCTCGGAAAAGGACCTTTTATTCTGAGGTTTGATTGATGTTAATCCAATATTCTGCAGTGTCCTGCCATAGACCTTCCCGATGACTGTCAACAAAAGTCTGAAAAATTTTGCAATACATATTTAACGATTCAGTGACTTCATTTTGGGATTGTAAGCAGTGTTCTTGAAATGAGGAATCTAACATTTGTTTCATTTGTTCTGGGAAGTTGGATTTGAGACTATAGATGATTTGTAATTTCAAAATGTTGGTGTTGTATTGAATCTGCGCTTAATATGGAGATAATGGGTCAATGGAGTTATTTTGATGTGTCCACATCTCTTTCCAAATTTTCCATAATGTTGATATAATTAAACTAATTGTTTTGGTCCATTTACCTTTTTGGTTTGAGGATGAAGTGATTGATTTCCATTCATCTGTAAGGAAGCCTCTCAATATTTTATCCCATCCAATCTGATTCTGAACTGAAAATGGATTGTCTGTACTAATGCGGTTCCGCTTATAGGCAATAGAATCAAATATCTGATGCATGAGGGGTTGGTGAGACTCATCAATTTTGAGTGATTTCTGTATTTCCTGAATAAAACAAAATCTGGATAAACTTTCCCGCTTTGGGCAGGTAAGGACTGGTGTAAATCCTCAGGGCTTTGTGTACAGCGTGGACAATGTGAATGAGTTGTTAGTTTTAACTTGATTTTGTATGCTTGTGTAGGGCATATGTTGTGACCCATTTTGAGAAGAGATGGAGTGAAATGGCTTTTCTTGATAATCAATTGAAGTGCCTCCCATACAATGTGAGGATATGCTTCTCCAAAAATATGTTGATAATGTTCTTGGATAATTTGTTGTTGGATGGACTGTCAAAGCTCCTTAATAATGTTACCTGTTGTGCTATTTACTTTGAGGAATAAAGCCCCGACAAGGGGTCTACGTCCTTCAACTTAATTCAGGTTTGAAATATTGTATGGAGTATACACCCATCCAAAATATGACGATAGTCCAGGGATGGCATGCTCTGGGATAGCATCAATATTGATATATTCTTGACTGATCCATTACTTCCCAAGTCTTTTGGTTAACATATGTTCAGCAATGGTTCCATTCTGGACTCAGTATACTTTGTCTTCTGTTCGATATGATTTAAATTTCTTTCGAATAGTGGAATATCCTGCTGTCCAAGCTCCTAATGGAACTTTTAATTTGGATTGCCGGGGTCTTAGTAGAGTCTTCAGGAACTTAAACCATATTGACTATTTTGTGCAGTCGGGTTTCTTTTGACGGATAAGACTGCTATCTTCATCTCACTGAGGAATTTCTTTTTGTTTTAATATCCTGGAGTCAATGGTCATGCCCGATATGTCTGTGATATCTGCCAGACTGATAACATTCAGGTAGATTCTACAGTAGTTGATAAACCGCACAGCGCTGTCACAAAAGCCTGCTTCTTCAGCTGCTTCCATTAGATATTGATCATTTTCTCGTAACAGGGGGTATGCTGTATTTTCAATGGACATTGTTATCTGATTTGTTTGGGCAAAGGATCTAACTCCTTTCAACCATTTGGTCTTGTCATGTGAATACACATTAGACCTTTGGAAGGGATTATATCCGGAACCAATTTGCCATAACCATGTATTGACGGCTGCCCTGAGTAGATTTCCAGCAATACTTTCATCTTGGATTGTGTTAAGAAATGTTTTAATGTTGGATAGACCTTGTTCAGTATATAACCTATACCACCCAAGCTCTTGTGACCATAAACAACAGTATTCTTTGTGGCTTTAGAATAGGTAAGTCCATTTAGAAACATGGCTTTTGTTGATTTGAGGGCATGGTGGAGTTTCTCTCTAGGCATGCATGAGTTCTGCGGAACATACTGAAGAGCTGGAGTATAAATACTTTGATGAAGGATCAAGCATTCTTTGGTAGTAAGGTGTTGTAAAAGGAAGGCATTGAATCGTTCACTTATTTGTTCCATTTTTGTAGACTCAGGATATTTTGGGGACACCAGATGCCCTAAGGATTTGTGATAATCTGCCACTTTGACTTGATGTCCTTAAAGATGTTGTTCTTGTTGTTTGTCTGAAGTATCAAAGCAGTCAACTATTGTTGGTTTGCCTATTGTGGAGATATTCCAGTCAAGTTCGTAAAACGTACTTTTTTCGTCAGATAGTTGGCCTCCGCTCACCTCTAGTATCCTTTTCCATCGATTGTATGCTTGTACCATGTCTTTACCAAGTTCATCTGGAGTGTGTCTGCCATTATGATGGGTGTTCACGTCGTCTACAAATGCTGTACTTGAGATTTGTACCGTATTTTTGCCTTGGCCCTGATATCTTGCGCCACATGCACCTTGGTTAAATAAATTTAATAACACACTGGATATCATTGTCCAGATGTGTGGGCTGTTTCCACTGCCTTGACCGGTCCCGTAGATAGGTTGATTTTGGCTATGGCGGAAGACCCATTCTTTTGTTGATCTTGCCACTGTAACATGATACTGCATATTTTGTAGGAGATTATGATGCAGGCGTACTATATTTCTATGAACTCATAAACATCCGCTGATTATTGATGCCAAATTTGGGAGGATGCGGTCATAACAAGCCTTAGCATCATAGTTGATTTGACCATTCTGTCTTCTGGTCATTCTGCAAATGTCATGTTGTAGGATTTCAATCAACACCGGGATTTGTGATGATTTTCCTCTGCAACTTCCGAACTGGCTCTTGCAAAGCAAACCTTATTCTTCTGAGTTATGTATTGCCTCTTTCCATTTGATTGCCAATACTGCATTAAGATAGCTCTATTGTCATTTCTTTTGGGTATACATATATTGTCGCATTTCTGCCATCGTTTAATGCTTTGACCGCTTTGAAGGATCAGGTTAACATTGCGCCAGTGAGCAGTTCTAATTGTCCGTTGATTTTGGTATGCTGCTAAGTCCATTGCAATTGATTTTTAATATAAATTAACGCAATACATGACTTGAAGTGGCCTAAGTGAAGACTGGAAGGGGATGTTGTTGTGGATTCTCTCCAATGCTTAAATCTATGATTCCACTCATCTAACTCTATAGTATCCGGCTTGGCTTCAGTTGAAATCTTGTTGAGTTCCTCTTGAAGTTGCCTTAATTCCAAATCTTGAGGTTCCTTAATACTATTAAATTGGTGAATAGTGATCATATCTTGATCTTCTTTGCTAGAGAGAATGCATCCTGAGGCTTGAGAGAAGTGAGTGATGTTGTGGTCCCTAAATCTCTGTGCCACTTCATCGGGGTCTCTAATAACTGTTGGTCTGCCTTCAACTTGAACTACTATGTGAGGATCTTTGTACTTCTTGTGTTTTCCAGTAACTTCCTTGAGCTTATTATATATCTGGTGAATTTGTTGTTTCAACTTAGTCTTTAGATGAATAGCTCCTGGATCATTGCTTGTGCGTAGCTCAGAAACTTGATTGCTAAGTTGTGTTACCCACCATTTGGATTGCTCTTTTATCAATTTTTGTAATGTTATTGCTTTCTGTCTCATCTCATGACAATTCATTTGGATTGCAGTGTCGTTGACAGATTTCCGACGTAACTGCTGTTTATTTCTCAAAGCAATATATTCCCTATTGAATTGTATGGTAGCTAGATTCCATTTGTGTGGGCCACCCTTCTTAATTAATGTCTCTGCTTCAAGTCTTATCCGGGTAAGGTGTTGATCCACTTGTTCCATGCTGTGGAGTAATGCAATGTCAGGTGAACACTGTTGGGCCTGTAGTACTTTTATTCTGTCTTCTAAATCTGAAAATAAAGCTTCAATCTTGTATTGTTGCATTAGTTTAAACTTCCTCTCAATGTATAACTTAACATTTTCGGGATCTTTGGAGTATAATCTGCGACGTTTAGGTTCCTGAGGTGGTTTTAAGGAGCTTTGAAGGGCCTTTATGTCAACCTGGATGAAAATTGGGCGATGATCGCTGTAATAATCTGATGGATACTCTTCACAATGCAGTTGTGTAACTGCTTCACTGACTTTATGTGAAGCAAACACATGATCAAGACACTTAGTTCCGTGTCTATAGGAGACTATCCCTGTTGTATCATTAATTCTAAACAGGTGGCATGTGTCTTGCAGCTCTTTAAGTATCCCAGATGAGGTGATGTGTGTATTGAAATCTCCTGCAATGAGAATCTCTAACCCTTCATTCTGAAGATTTTGCACCAACTCTATCAGATCAGTTGAGAAGACTTGACGAGATGTGATGTCTCTGTCTTCATTTTTGAGCATAGTGACTTATTGAGCATGTATTGATGTGAAACCAGGACAAGATGTATGTACTGTTTGGTATATAGATATGATTGCCATTTGAATCCCTTGCAGTTGATACACATTCCTTGCCCAGCGTCCCATATGATCTATGATTTTCCGTGTAATCAAATGCCGCATCTTGTTGCTGGTGATGCAGAAAGTTCCACCAGGTTTCTTCTCAGATTTAAATGTCCACTTGGTTTCTGCTGTGACAATGTGTTGTTTATGTTTGCGGAGGTATTGTTTGGTTGCTTGAAATTGTTGAGTTCTTGTTGGCCTGTTAGTTTCTTGTCCCAAAAATATGTCAATGTTCCTGGCATGGATGACTTGAACGATCTGTGTCATCTTTCCGTACTATTTATTGAGTCCAGCAATGTTGTTGCATAAGATGGAAATAATATGTGTTGAGACATTCTCTTGACAATCATGGTTTTGGGATGTAACCTGAACATTTCTTATGATTTGATTTCCTGGAATGAGAGGTGAACTGTGTTGTATGGGGCTATTGCCTTGAACGCTGTTCCTGCAGGGCAACAGGTTGTGCCATTGATGATTGCAATCTGTCAAGTTTGTTGTGTACTTCTTGTAGGATATGGATGATTCTTTCTTTATGTTGGTCTTCAGATTAGCTTTGATATGCCGAAAGTTGTTCTGAATCTTGTGAATTGACCATTTTATTCAGGGAAATGATATGGGAAAAGGTGTTCCGTTTTATTGGTAGAAGTTAGGGTGGAGATAATGTGTCAGATTGCTTGATGAGTGAATTTGGAATTGTGTATGAATGATGTGTGTGAGGTGATGGTGAGGGTGGAAGTGAGGGTGCTGTCAAGATGTCTGTGGCGGCGTTACGTAGGCCTCCGACTCTTTTGTGAATTCAAGGAGCTGTTTTACTTTAGGTTTTTGTCCACATCAGCAGCCTTGAGTAATGCTTCAAGCATAGTGTGAATCTGATCTACTTTTTGAAGGTAGATCTTTAGTTCTCTTTGATAATTGTTGATTTTCGTGTTAAATTCAAGAATTTCATCATCTCTATCAAGCAAAACGGGCGTGGAAACTTCTGATATAGACGTGCTAGATTGCACATTGGTGCTAGAAGCTGTTTCACTTCTGATTTCAACTTCTTCAACTTCAAAAGACATGATGGTCTCAATGCTTGTACTGAAAAAGGACATATCACCTGTGGAATAATCATCCTGCATTACATGAGCAATCTCTGGAAGTGTTTCAAACTCTCTGATGTCATCTGGGTCAAGGTCTTGAGTCCATTGGGTCATGGCAACTTTCAACTGTTCTTTTTTACTGTGAAATTCTTTTTTGTGGACTAACACTTGTGTTTATTTTTGAAGCGGATTGTAGATTACATGCTCAGCCTGGAGTTCAGTTTTGATTTTATCCTCCAGCTTAAATTGTGCTCCTTCGGACATGTACTTGATGACTATCGTCCAGATATTTGTACTTTTGTCCCTGACGTAGTTAACAGCTTTCTGATAAGCTATTTTGTTGATTCTGCGCATTTGGAAAGGTATAAAATTACTTGGACTTGTGTTTTCTTTCAAAATTTTGGTCATCAATCAAGTATCATTGGTTTTGACCTCAATTCCATATACTCTTGCCTTAATGATGACTCCATTATTGTTGTATGCAACTGACATTGATCTGAGTCTAAAGGGAGGTGTTTTTCGTTTCTTAACTGGCTGCTTAAGTTGTTTCATGATCACCTTTGTGGCATACTCGGGTGACATGACGGAGGGTACAACATTGGTGAAAAAGCCTAGGGTTCTCTGATGGAATTCATCCTCATTCCACATGTGTTTATTAATTCTGATTTTGTTCTGCTTAAAATAATCCATAATTTTTGCATCTTTCTTCAAAATCCTGTTGTCATTGGCACCGCAAATTTGATGGAGAATTGTCAACTTCTTTCCACGTGTTTCGTTGTAATTTGTTTCTGAATCAATGACATTAAAATGATTGTTGTGTATTGCAGGATCACACAGCGCAGGAATGACCGATTCTTTGAGAAGCTGACCTTTGTTGTTAATGACTTTGATCTCAGTATCCTGAATATATGCGAGCAACTGCAACAAAAAGACATGCTTAAGATGATCCTGCTTCCCTTCTTCTCCAAAATATTCAACTTTCATGATGAACTCATTTTCTCTCTTCAATCGCTTTAGGGAATGCAAAATCGGCGGAGTGGAAGTGGACAAATCATCATCGGCAAAACTCATGGTGAAAACGCAAAAAATCGTAAACGGAAGACGGCCAGACTTAAATTTCCAACTTTTATCTTTAAATTATTGTGTCTAAAAGACAATCCCACACTTAGGTAATCCACAATCAAACTGAATTGAATCGAATTTTTGATCTTCACGCAAAGAACGTTAGGAGTATTTGAATTGAATTGAATTTTTGATCTTAACGCAAAGAATATTAGTAGCATCCTCAAAGTACTCAAAAAGCAACAATGGTTTTGATTTCATTATTTCAGCATCATTCTCACTAGACTCAAAGGACATTTTGCCAATAATGCCCTCGACTATGCCTCTTTTTATTGTGATATGAATCTCTACCTGCTTCACTGGGAAATGGGCGGTTGTTCTGTTTTTAGGCGTTACTTTTGTTGACAATTGCTCAAAGTATACTCATTTGCTAACACTATCACAAAGCTGATACTCTTTCCAATGTTCTGGATGTCGGACTTCTAAGTGACTTTTATAAGCATCTGTTCTGAATGGCGTCTTAACGTAGGTTACGTTTGTAGTCGCTTTTCTCTTAGCAACTACCTTCACTTCCCTTCCAAAATTCAAACAGAAATTACAAAACACTGAAACTAATTCAGCAGTGTTAGGAGAACGCTCAACAATGCTTAACCCAAATTGTAGCAAATGGTCATGCTGGAAGGGATTTTTTCAATTCTTGGTAGCCATATTAATGCAAAGGGAAAGAAGCAAAAAAAAGGTTGCTCACGCATAATTTAATTGTGGAATTCTAAAAAATTATTTGTGGCAAATATTGGCACATAATAGAAAAATGCCACAAATAAGTGGTCTGCCCATAAGGCATTGCTAACAATGAGCGTATTCCAGGATACGGACAAAAACCCAACATTGTGGATGATTGATTTTCGGCTATAAACACAGGTCTCCAAAATTTTTTCTCCTGGAATTTAATTGTTACTAGACTTTCGTTAATATTATACTACAATACTACCCCCAGTTACGATATCTACTAAATGGGTATACCGATGGTGGTTAGTTCTGTCGTCTTAGTGTGACTACCGGCTCCAAAAATTTTAAAATTATGAGCAAGCCAAATCAATGCATCCGTGTAAATAGTATTGCTTCATCGAATGCGATGATGATGAAGAAGTGTAAGAAGAGCAAGCGACATTGTTATAAGTAGGATAGGTTACAATTGGATTTATTTTTATGAAATTGTGTGCTTCCGCGTTGGCGCAAAAGGGTGAGAAAATCAGTTCTCACAAATTGTCGGAGTCGAAGAATCATACTGTAGCGTAAGAATAAATAGGCGTTGAATATTCCTACGACCGTTATTTAGAACGTCGTCGGAAATCCATATCCTCACATCATTAAATCAAAGGTTAGAGATGTCAATCGACCGCCTTTACGCTCCTTTATTACACTCCCCTTGAGTCTGAGGCGTAGGGTATTACCATTCGAGCAATACTTTCCGGAGTTTGGCAAAGGTATTGGCGGACAGTGGTTATAAGAAAATGTTGGCGAGTTGCTGCTGTGATGAGTGATGAGACATTCACGATGTCAACGACTCTGGAACGAAGTGCTCACGGAGCCAGTGATACTTCGCTGCAACGCCTTTGACCTGGGAGTCAACTTTGGCCTCATGCATCATTATCCTCGAATATTTGCGAGCGGATTGATTCCCGTGATTGTGGTGAAGTGTCAATAGACTTCTTTGAGAGCGGTGCAAAGTGGGAGGATAACACTTAGCTATAGCTATATATTCCACTTCCATTGTGGATAGGACTATTTCTGATTGTAGTTTGCTTGTCCAAACACCCGGAGACCCCGCAAGTGTGACAACATATTCTGTGCAAGACTTGAATGACTTGGGATTGTTGGGATTGCAAAAGGGGTAAACATACCCGCAAAAACCGTATCAGCAAGACAGTTGAGGGAGAGATCATTGGTGGGCCTGATGGTGGTGTCCCTATTTTGTGTTCAAAAAGGTATCTCCCAATTTGCTTGATTGTAATTCTGTGTGGAGATTGAGGGTCAAAAGCGAAGCTTGCACACTGATAGTGAGAGAAAGCGAGATCGTATCCAGTGTTGGAAGAGAGACATGATCTTCCCTAAGACGGACCGGTAATCGAAAATGGTTTGGAGGGATGGACTATTTTATGGTGGGTAAGGACTGAAGCTGCGGGTGGCCTTGGCTGACACTGATTCTGACAGTCCAAGATCACCAGGGATCCGCTTTATCAGCCCCGTTTGTGACAGGAGAAGCATTCCATCAGCTTGTCACTCTACATTCACTCCAAGGTGCAAGAAAAAGGGGTGGAGGAGATGATATTCACCCATTCATCATCACCAAATATTCTGGGATTTGGCCTTTGGGCACGGGACGGATATCTTCCCTAAAGTGGCAGGACGGACATCTCCCCTAAAGTGACAGGACGGAGGTGGAGTTGGAGGTTTTGGTTCTGGTAGACTTTTGGAATGAAGAGGAGGATGATTGGATTTAACAAATCTGGTAGACTTTTGGGATGAAGAGGAGGAGGATTGGATGGAAAGGTGGTTCTCCTTGGTCTAGGGGAGCCAATACTCCCAAAGAGCATTCTGAATTGTTCCACAGGCATGGAGGCAATGGAGGCGCGCAAAGATTCAAGCCTAGGCTCTGTTACCTGAACTTAAGGCACGGAGGACATTCTGAGCGTTTCAGGAAGAATGGTGTTGAAATTACTCCTTATACTACTATTAGCCTATTGTGATAGTACTATTGAGTTGTGTGTCGTAGGGTAAAAAGAATCCTTTTTAATCGCTTTGATTAGTCTTAGGTCTTAGAGTTTCTTCTTCTTATATCTTATCAAGTGCTCTTAGTGTTGATGCATCAATGGGTTTGAACACTCTCCTATCATGGAGTTGCTTCATTTTTCCAAGTGCAGCGTCCCATCCTCCTAACTTCTGGAGTCCAGCATTCAGACTGTATGTCTGTATAAACTGATACTGATTTTGGAATTTATTCATCATTTGATTTACTGTAATTGCAAATACCCTTGCTGAAGTAGTGGTATATTCAATATTGTTGTATCCTTGAGTTGGAATATTATATTGAGATAACAAAAGCTTCATAGGGGCTTGGATACTCTTCCAAATCTTGTAGTTTTATAAGGTCTAGGATTTCCTTGATCGCCTTGATCATTATTCTTATCACTTCTGGCTTGGTTTAAACCGCTTTCAGTGACATTATAGTGATGGCTGCGGAGAGGGTTCAGGGGATGGTTGTTTTGTTGGGTTCAGCGTTGGTACAGGGGAAGGTTTGGGTGTGGGTGTCAGAGTCGGAAGCGAGGTCGGTTCTTTATTTGGAATGTTGGATGGTAATCGGGTTGGCATTGGTAGTGTCGTCGAAGATGAGGAGATAGTCTGACTTGACTGTGACGATTTGATTTCGTCGAAGTTTGGGTTGAGACAGCTACTCTCATTATCAAATATGCTATCCAAGCAAGTACAGGCAACAGGCCACCACCCAGGCGTTGCCTTATCAAATTTCATGATGCCGTTCTCCAATTCTGCCTCAGGTGAAAATGATGATGAAGCAACTCCATCAGACAAACGTACACTGTATGCATAGTTATAAATCGGAATGGGACTGACTTTTAAGTCTTCTTCTCTAAAGCCATTTTTTACTTTGGCACGACCTAGAATGTAATCTGAAGGTGGCGTTGGCACCAAAATAATGTGGATTGTGACGGAACTTTCCGATCCAGTATATATTTCTAGCGTATTCGGAGTCTTCCCCTTCAACTTCCAGTAACGATTTTTCCCTGTTGCATGACTATTTACAATTACAACGCTGTTGTAAAACCTAGGATCGCTGTCACAACCTGCTTGCTGTTGTGGAAGATGCGATGGAATGACATTCTCTTGAAATCCCATCCCATCACTCCATTTGATTGAAATTGAAACATGCTTTCGAGACGACACATTTTCCAGTTTCAAAGAGTTCCAGCCATTTGGTCCAGGCAAAAGTTCAGAAGGACCAAATACGTACTCTCCATTTGTGCCAAAGATGGAATCAATCAACACAGTAGTCTTCCTGGTTTCTACTGTTGTCTCAAGTGGAATAAGAGGGAGGGATTGAGATCGTTTGTAAGCGTCAAAGTCTTGGGCTTCTACGATCTTCAACGCTTTTCCTAGAATCGGGAAATCCCATGTACGCATGTGAGCGACACATGTAGACCAGACATCACCGAAGTCATAACCGTATTTTTCAACCATCATTCGCACATAAAGTAGCTCCCCAGTATGATAAACGTCGAGCCTATTTGAATTTCCGTAAAGGCTTCCAAGAAGGCTTGGTAGGCGCACGTGATCAGCGAGAAACCACCACATCAACCAACTTGCATAGAGATGACCGCCACGTATGAAATCGTTCAAACTTAAGGCCTCTGACATAAAGTGCTTACCACGCTCCGAATCGTAAAGCACGTCAAAACCAAGAGGTAAAGCAGATGCCACTCCAAGTGGAGAAGTATAGGTATCAACACCAGCAAACGTTATTTCTGCTCCGAAGGATGCTGATGATTCCGAAAGCCAACGTGAACCATAGGTGGAGAATACGTCTGCAATATTACCCTGTACACCGTGAAACATCTCATGGCCGATGAAGGACAGTTCTGGAAATTTCAGTACGTTATCTCCTTTTAGCAGAGATAAATCAAATACTCTTCCATTTAGGCTTGTCGACCATTTTTTTATCACGTTGTTATATATGGGATATTGCCATGCATAATTAAAGTTGTGCATATATCGACAAGGATTATTCCAAAAGTTTGAAGAATACCTAGGAACCTGATCACTCGAATCTAAGTTCCGGGATGGCGCATGATTGAATCCGATCATGTCTACGTCAAAGAAAAATCTTTCCCAAATATATTCTTGAATCTTCGCGTGCTGAAAAAAAAATTCCTCGTCGAACTCACCTTCTGGGATATCCTCAAAGTTATTGCTATCTGAAATTCCTGCGCGGGGTTTGATCCAAAGCGTAGTGAATGGGCCGCTTCCGTACGATTGAAGTCCATTTGTAGGAGTAGGGCCACCTTCACCAGCATGTAACCGATCGAATTTTGGGTTACATCCCTGAATGTAGTATGGACCTTGTATATCCTTTTTTATTTGATGTATTACTGGATCGTTTGGAGTTGCACACCGGGCTCCGAATTCCGAAATTTCTGAAAAAGATAATGTGTCTTTATAGACTCGGACATCGAAAAGCTGACCAGAAAATGGACCCAGTCGAATTTCGGGATCATTGCTACTTGTTTGCTGCTCAAGAGTTCTTTGGCGTTCAATTCTCGTTTTGCCGATATAAATTGCATTTAATGTCACCACAATAGAAGAGCAAGTCCATTTTTTCAATGGGAAAGGCAGCTGGTATTTCTTGCCGTTCAGCTCAATGAAATTTTCCACAGTACTGATTCTCATCTGTAGGTTCATCCCTGTCCATAACACACCCACAATAGGAATATCCATGTACAGGAAGTGTACCTTAAAAGCAATAGTAAAATCGGAAATGCTAACAATAGACCGTGGATCAAGATCGTAATGAATAACTCTATTCGTGAAGTCCACACGCGAGATAAACGTGGTTTCATTTTGCGGATGCGCTTCATTCTGAGTCGTCGGCGGCGTGAAAACTTCATAGGTTTTTGTTAACAACGGTCCGATATTTCGATTCGTGATTGAAATGGGAGCATGAAATAAGATCCCTCCGGCCATGTCGGCGGAACCACCTTTAAAGTCATTTGTTTCGCATACGCAAGTACCACTTGATATGCACGCAGTCATTGGATCGACTCGACAAATCCCATTTCTCAAAGACCCAGCTAACCATTGCCATTGGCAATCAGTGTCCCTGTCATTTGTGCAGTCTATGTAGTTATCGTGTTTATGACAATTGCTCAGTGGAAACACAGTCTGATCGGTTCGAATTCGTGGATTATAATCCCGATTTGAGTTTGCAACTGTCCAAGCATTCTCTTCGGCTGGAATACAAAACGGAGATTCTGTTGGTAATTGATTGGCTGGAAAAACTTGTGAGGAAGAGTGTTCTTTCATGAGAAAATAAAAGTCAGTGTCGAATTGACCGCGTGGTCTTCCCCAAATTATTTCATCCTCTGGCAGTGGAAATGGCCCATTATATACAGCTACATATCCAGGATATGTGATTCCATCACCTTTGGTATCATGTATCGAAAGTTTATATTCTCTGCCAACAATGACGGATACGGATTCAGTGTATGTAACGTTTGGCTCGAACAGAAATCCAGGAGAACGCTGGATGAGAACCTCATTATTTGATGTCAAAGTGAATCCAATATCCGTTGGATTGTTATCTGTATGAATCTCTAACGTAACAAGTCCATTACCCACTAATCTGGGGATAGCCCCACCAAAGTCTGTTCTTCCCAACACTGATTCAGGTATTGAGTCAGAAGAAAAATGAAACTGCTCATGCCAATCAATTGCAGCCATGTCGATCGCTTCAAGTATTGGAATTATCATCAATATGCCCAAAACGAAATTCATCAACCCACTCATGTTTCTTTAGTTATAGCTCTCTGCTGTGAACGATGACCAGATGTGAATGTAATGGAATAAAATAATCGAAGAAAGGGAAATTTTTGTTTTGTTCAATAGTTGAAATTTGGAATTGGTATCGTGACTGAAACCTATAAATGTTACTCACTGATGAAACAATCGTATTATGGAGTTTTGTAACGATGTCTTTGTAATTGAAACGGAGTAGAAAAAACGTGAACTCGAGGATTTTCCGTATGTCTTATCGTTTTAATGGAGCTGCTCCAGGTTGTATGTCATCATGACTTTTTTGATTGAGCAATCACGAGCTGACAAAGAGTGTTGTTAAGTAAGATTTAGTTAGCAACTCTTTTTCTGATATGAATTCGAAACACTAACACGGATCATTTCAAAGAAACAATAAATGTTGGGTATAGAGAATTTAGTGTCGTAAAGTTAATTTACAATAGGGTTAATGATTAGAGTCAAATTTATGAACATTAAGTCAAATTTAGAACATTAAAAGAAAAAGAAGAAACACTTCTAAATTTATATTTGACAATTGAAGACTTCCTAAGCAAAAGGATTGGAAGAAGTCTCAACGCAAATATCGACAAGTTGATTGAATCAATATTATCCACTTTCATGGACAGGAGCTCTGATGAGCAGGTGCAGATTTGCAGCAGCCAAGGCAACATAATTGGATTTCATTCATCAATCACTTAATGTTTGATTTATTTTATAACCTGCATAAATTACCAATACAAAAGCCCTAACAGCAAGCACTACAGCTAAAGTATGGATTTCATCATCATTTTATCTGGCTTCTTTTTTCTTGTAGTTTTTTTCATTCATTCTGCAATATCTTTTCCTGTCTTAGTTATATTGGCTGGCCTTCATTACGTCGATGTTTCCATTTTGTTCTTCACGCTTTCCCTTGAATCTTACTTCACTTTTTGTCACAATTAGGCCCAACATCTCTGTATTGTGGCTTGAAACCAAATAACTTTTTGACCTTGGATTGGTTGATGAAGTATGACTATGGACTTTTATTGTGTTTTGATGCTGAGACCACGGCTGTTCTTCTTGGTGAGGTATCTGTGCCTATGAGAGACGAGGATTGATAATTACACCTATCCTAACAGTCGGGAAAACTGATAACGCAGAATAGATAGACTTATAATCGTGGCCTTATTTTATTCCTTTGTTGATATATTTCCTTCTTCTGTGTGAATGGATTGTTCAATCTTATTGCTGACAAAATGTGTTAAATGAAATCTGTGCCAGCCATACATACCTTTTTTTCATCTTTCCAATCACGAGCTCTTTCACGATTCCCAAATACTCTTCTTATTCCACTAACATTTCATTTCCACCTACCCACAACAAAATGTCGAAGAAAATCAAAGTGAACGCTCCCAACTTGCATATCCAAGAGACTTTGCAAGCAGCTGCACTTGGGAAAATCGAATTTCTTCGTCAAGTAAATGATGATATTTTAGAAAAATATCGCTGTATATCTGGTTGCACTGCTCTCCATTGGGCCGCTGGGAACAACCAACTAGCAGTTATTCGTTATTTGATTCTAGATCGAAAGATGGACGTCAACATATGTGCAACAAAGAAGTCAAAAGGAAGGACTCCTCTCCACTACGCATGTCGCAATGGTTGCCTTCTGGCTGTTAAATTGCTTGTGGATCTTGGAGCATCAGTGGATGCTAGGGCCAAGTCTGGTGTTTCACCATTTCAATTAGCAGTTTGGCAAAATCATTTAGAAATATGTAAATTTCTCGTATACGAACAAGGTGTTGATCCAGCACAGCTTAATGAATTTGACTGCGGTGCTGTTCATTGGATTGGTCTCAGTCCTTTTCAAGCAGCCGACGGTCCGTTGCGGCAGGGTGAACAACTGATTCCCATGGCCACGTGGTTATCTAAACTTCCTAGGATAGACTTTACTCTTAGACAGCGACAGGGACATTCTCCATTTCACAAGGCGGCATGGGGTGGTCATATTGCGTTGCTTCGTTGGTTGCGAGATGAATACGGTATACAGGATGATACTCCTGATTTCGCTGGTAATTATGCGGCCGATCTTGCCGAAATGGCTAATGACGAACGGCATACTGCTGTTGCGAACTGGATCCGAAGAGAATGCAGCCCTGCAAGAGCGCTCTCTTGTCGTATTCTTGGCGTCGATACAGATGCGACTAAAGAAATGATTCGAAAAGCCTTCCTTGCGAAAGCAAAAGAATTGCATCCTGACAAATGTAATAATGAAAGATCGATCGAAGTCTTTGAAAGAGTACGACGTGCGTACATTCACCTAGTTGAAGAAGATGGAATCGGAAAACAATCAAACGCAGCGCACTCATTGAGACTTATGATCGAAGTATGCAATAATTCAGCTTCGAGTGAAAAAGAATTGAATGGCTTTTTCCGACCACGATTGATTGCAGTATTATTGGAGTATGGCGATGACGGACTGAATCTAAGCAACTTACCAAAGAAATGGAATCAAGTATGGCCCAATATACCATGCCCTTGGGAGCAATGTGATAGCAGCATAAGACAGGCAAAAAGAAAAGGCATCATGATCAACTACCTAAAAGAGTTTGCAAGCGACATAATTGACTTTGTTTCACCTTCGGATTCTACACAACAAATACTTCTAGTGCTTAAAGATGATCTAAAATCAAAGATTAAAGCTACTAAAATGAAGTGACATAGATTTACGAATCTTGGTCGACGCCTACTGATAACATTGCCTTGCGAACATCCTCTACCAACCTTTCCGCACCATTACCGTCGTGGCAATTCAGACGCCAATAATGATTTCTCTGAAAGGAGCTTTGTGGGCGGATAACTATAGTTATTTCTTGAGGATCAACTGTTGCTGCTTGGATTTCGACGACGTCGATAAGTTTGGCAGAATCAATCAAAGTGAAACGAACTTCGCCCAAGCTTTGTCTTTCATCTTCGGATGACTCGGCGCCATCACAAGCATAGTCTTCATCCAACAAAAAAATATTGTCGTCTGTGATAACGCAGGCACGACGTACAGTGCCCCTGTCTCCATGCTTCCACCTTTGTTGCAAGACTTGATAATGTAAAACGATGTCAACTGTACATGGACTCACAGCCTCAGAAAGTGCCTCTAACACTTGTTTGTCTTCGTTATCTATCAACAATTCATTATTTCTCTCTTCTGAAAGGTAATCTGTAGACTGCTTAACATCCTGAAAATGTTGTAGAAGCTTTACAGTTGCAACTCGGTTTGAAGTCGCTAGAATAAATGTCAAGGAGCTTCCTATTACAGAGCTTTCTAATTCTGAAGACGAGGAGAAATGTAGTATTAGCCGTTGAAAGCTGAATCCAATTGTTATCCGTTTCAAGGTCTCAATAGGAAGGCGAGCCAACGCATGGGGCCAAACACCATTTTGAAAAAGAGCTTCTTGTGGAATCGGTGTAGGAAATTTGCGTTCCGTGCTAGCATTTATGGATTTCATACTAACAGGATCAAAATCAGGAATCAGGTAGATTGCTGCGTCTGTTGTACAAACTATAATTTTTCGACATTCCATCACAAAAGATATAGATCCATTTTTGAAGATAGGATCACCGTGGAATCCTCTTCGAAGTTTTTTGTGTGGTGCAACCCTTCGTATTGCTGATTTTCCGCACGCTATTATTTCTTCTTGCCAAACTTTCTTGAATGTTTCTTTTACGCTCAAGATCTTCGCTGCTTCTGCCACAGCTCTCATTCTAGAACATGCCACTATCCTATCGACTGGTCTAAGTTGAATCCTAGGTGAATTTCCAAATTGAAGTCGAAGTTGGTCTTCATTCGAATCACCACCTCCGTTGGCATATCCAATCGAGGATGGAAAGACAAATAATCTGAAGTATAACTCCAAGTTCACATTGATTGATAACTTTTTATAGCCTTCGGGCCCATCATATACAGAAATTTTTTCCTCTTCCACATATTTAGCATCGGATTCTAAGAAACCATTGCATATAGGTCCGGTGCCTATACTACTTCCAAGGGACTCAGAATCCTCCCAGACTCCGTCTGGAAAGTGAACGCTTGACTTTGGAAGGATTTCAGGAATTTGAACCCTCCAAGATGTTGATTGGTCTTTTGTCTTTCTTATTGGTATTTCTTTTGAATACGATTCCTCGAAGGGATTCACAGCCAACAAGACCTCGTTGTGTAGTGATTTCTCTCGAGATTTCTTTGCGTCGGAGAGGCTTTGGAGATGTGGGCTTAGTAAGCTCGGAGAATGCGCTTGAATATCTGGCAAAGGCAGAATAGAATCAAGAGCAAAATCCGACTCAGCTTTGCATGTAACGGAAACCGGTGAACTCGAAGTTGTGATCATTGGGGGGACAACATAGCTAGCCGACGAATAATTATCCAAAAGATTAGTATTTACATTCCCGAAAAACAGAGCCTCATCATTTTCCACGCTTTGGGGGAATTTGGCAAGATCCGAAAGTTCTCGTAATTGGTTTTCTTCTTCACATAGATCGTTGGTTAAGGGATGAACCATTGCGTCGGTGCTTTCCGATTTTCTCTCCGTATTGTCACTTCTTTCTTCATCGTGTTCGGAGCCTTTCCTATCCCTTCTAAGAGTGATGCTTACAAGTATGTCCTTTGCAGAAAAATTGACTTTGGGAAAGGTCAAGTTCTGTTCTGTTACCGATTTTATGGAAGCAGCATGTGGCATTTCTTTTTGAATCACAACGGGATTTGCCCTTCTCACTTTTCTTGTAACTTTTCTTGTGGATGAGATCACGTTGAGAGACTGTCCTACAATTCCGTTAGTCGCAATCTCACGTTCAATGGGCTGTGATACTACAGAACCATCAATCGAAGCATTGGCAAGGGTTGAGGCTTGGCGAAAAGTAAGTGACTTTAACGCTACTAATTCTCTTTTTGTAGCCGACTTTCCATCCACCAAAGGAAGAATATGTAAAAGCGCACGATAAGTGGCTCCAGGGAGCAAGGAATAAAATCGCGTCGACTTAAAAAAGTCTAGCACCTTAATCCTGTAAATCAATGGATCTTTGTACGTAAAAGGGTTGCCTTTAAGCGAGATATTCATCAGATTTGGAAGGTTCCCAATCCCAGCAACACTTGAAACATCATTAATTTTGTTCCCATCCAAATACAAGGTTTCCAAACCGTATAGTTTCACTAGACCTTCTACGTTAGTCAATAAGTTCCCAGTCAAAACCAAAACCTTAACATTTCCAAGCATTCCATCGGCTCCCTGCATGGATTTTATTTGGTTGTAAGATAGGTCGAGCCTAATTAGATTTGGCAGGTGAATCAGCCCTGCAAGAGCTGTTTTAACTTTCCGTATCTCGTTATAGGCGAGGCTTAAGGATTTCAATTTCGGGAGTCGAGAAAAAGGTGGAGGTAATATCAGTTCTTCTCCTAATATTGAGCTACGTTTTCCTCGCAAACAGCTCATTTCCCCAATACTTGCATGATTAACCTTCAAAAATTCAAGGTTTGGTAAACTAATACGTCGCCGTGACTCAATATCTTGATTATTCCCATCAACGCCGAACAGAAATTTTGTCATGTCGTAAATACATGCTTTTTCAGAGCGAATGAGTCTTAAAGTTTTGTGAAGGGTGTGTAAATTGGTCACCCATTCTGGTGGGATCTGATCCAAGTATAAGACGGATAAATTGGGAAATACCAACATATCGACTCTTGGCTTGTTTTGAATCTGATTGTAAAAGAGTAAGAACGACTGAATGCTGGGGTTCGTAGTCTCGTGGTATGACGATTCAATCGTTACGCCAGAATGTACAGATATGTTGCTCAAGTCAAGATCTCTTCCTGTAAAATCTGTCGAACGATGAGACACTTTCTTCTGCTGAGCAATTGGAGGCCACTGTTCCAGCGTAACACGCAAGGATGTGACACGAGGTAGCATATACTTAAGTAGAGCCAATCTATCCCGCATTGATGCACCCAACCAAGCACTTTCTGATGAACTTTCCACAGCTGCATCCACTTCATTGGTTTTTGGAAACATTTGTGTCGATAACCAACCGATTGCAGAGGCAGGAAGTTCCAATCCACAAGGAGTCCTGCAATCGAATTCTTCTGCGGGAACGGAAGATAAATAAGCAAAAAGTTTATCCACAAGCTTGTGAGATGCTCGATCAAGGCGCTTAGCGAGATCTTCGGCAAGCTGACCGGGATCAATATTCCGACGAAACATCGATCTTATATTGTTTGATGAGCGAATCTGATTCAGTCTGCCGGGATCAAGATCGTCGCGAGGTGCTTCCCCATCATTTCCATGATTCTCGCCACTTTCATTTAACCCAACGATCGCCGGATGGATGTCAGTCGTCATTGATACTGTCGTACATGCGACGATAGCCGATAGATTCGAATGGGTTGCTGCGATGGTAAGAGCTTGAAAGTGTGAATGATTTTAGTTGACGTATCGAATTCTTGCAGAATAATTCTACGTGAGAGCTATGCACAGACGCATCATTTTTCACGAACAAAAATCTAAACTCTAACAATGATGCTGATACACTAATTAATGTTTAAATTGACAGAATTCTTCTGAGTTCTTTTCAACTTCTTCATCGATTCAGTCTTCGAAGCATTTTCCCAATTTTTCTGTATTGTCAAGCATAAGTGCCCATAAAAATGATGTCCTAATATATTTCTTCAACTAAATATAATCCTATTCCAATCAAGAGAGTAGCAATCAGCCTCAAAGTCATGTATGGATGAAAAACACTAGATGATTCATCAAAATGAAAAAGGAATAAGACACTATAAATCTGCTAAGGCCCCTTTTGCGAGAGTGTAACCAAAAGAAAGAAATCTAGAGCCTCTGAATATTTGTTTCTCAGGATAAGACTGGAAACAGTCTATTTACTTTTTTTCCGGATGGTCGTTTAGATTCATCGGAGGCAAAGAACACGAAAGAATGGCAAGCATGCTCTCTATAATTAGGTATTCTGATCCACTCCAATAATGAAGTTGATGCATGGGATGCTGATACTATTCCAATTAAATCCGAGGTTATTTAATGAACTCCTGAGTCCTTACAAGAGGAATATTTGAAAACTATTCAGCCGTAAACTATACTAGGCAAGTATACTCGTTCTACGTACAAGATAAATGAAAACCTCAATAAAAAAGAGGAACATTAACATTTTTAAGAATAATCCAAGAAGACAAGCATACGACTCTCTACACCTCATTACTCTTTTCAAACCTATGAGGGATATGAAACTTAAAATATGATGCATGTGCATCAGGATTCAATATCATAATAGATAATGAAACACTCAAAAATGATGCATGTGAATCAGGAACTACTATACTAGTAGCTCGTTGCTTTTTTGTAGAAAATATTAACTTGATAAATTCAACCATGGAAGAAACAGTATTCATATGATTTGAAGCATGATGTATTTCGGCTCTTTCCAAGTTAATTTTAGAACTAGTCCACCGTGTACCCTTCTTTTCAACATAGAACATTTTGGGCTACAAGAATGGCATAGTCTACCACAAAAGTTAGATCGAATTATTCCATTCTCTCTTCTCATCATAGAGAACAACATTTCTGACGAAAATGTTCTATTTTCCAACTAGAAACTAGAGATTTTCGTGGGAGATTAACTTCCTGTATATTGACAATAAGGAGTAGCAGCTTCTTTCGACAACCAAAATTCCTAATTATTAGATACCTAATACTTTTATAATAAAAAGGATTAAAATGAAATATTGACATTCAGGAGTTTGGAATACTAGAGATGAAAACCTCGACTTTAAGGGGGCTTACTAAAGGGTCAATTTCAGTCCTGAGTGAAGCAAAATGTAACTTACAATCAGGATTTCTGTAATATAAATCATGTAAGTTCAAGAACAAGAAGCCTTTAAACAAGCTGTATTTCATATCACAGTATGCCCTGTTGAATTGAGTAGATCATCATACACACACAACTTTGTTTCTTCTTCACAAAATAGCAGATGCATTCACTCTGAGTAAGGTTATAACGACAAAAAGGTCGGGCTTGGACAAAGAATTAGACCAAAAGCAGGACTCTACATTTGGAGGACAATGAGGGAATAAGAATGAATTTTTATTTGAAGTTGAAAGGACACGAGACTGACCAAAAGATTGTATCTTTCTCATTGAAAAGATTGCACTATTGATTGAGTGTAGTCCAATTTTTGGAGCATCCGAATGCGGAGGTCGAGATTGGTTGTGATATTTTTGCACCATTTTGAGCGTTAGGGAAGTAAACCGACACCAGCTTCGAATCCCGGTCGTAGCGTCACTTGTTCCGCTTCGACACAGAAGAAGTAAGTTCGCAAATATCTAATAGAGGCAATAGGTAGTAAAAAGGCAAAGAGATTGATGGACCAATAGATGAGATTAGCTGTAGCCACAAATTTGGATAAGAATGGCAACGACGAAAGCCATGCCCAATGCCACAAGGGAAGAATTCGAATGGAATTAAAGATAATGGGTATCAAGATTCGAAGGGGAAGAGGTGACTTTTTGGAGGAACAGAAGAAAAGAAAAGCAGAAATAG
>CAAAJI010000129.1:54623-68166 GCA_900642245.1 Fragilaria radians | reverse complement strand
TCACCGTAGAGCAGAAACTGTTATCACAATTGTGATTTCAACATAAAACTAATTTAAGTGTCATCTACAGGCTCACCCAAGATTGCAATGGTTCAGAAAGAATACGTTGCAACTGCATTTCTTCTTGGGGCAAACCGAAGCCAATTTGGAAAAGTTGCTGATAAGTTGCAAAATGATTACCTGCAAGGGTACGCTGATTGTTGCCCCAAAAGTGTAACAGGTGCATATAACTTGTTGATCAACTGGAAGCAAGATCCAGTGCACACTGGAGGAGGCAGCAATGATGTTGCATTCACAACCACCAATATGCCAAGCAGCCGTGGAGGGAATCAAAATAGCCATGGTGAGAATCAAAACAGCAATGACATAACACATGCAACCATAAAAATGGGAATATCGCCGTTGAATTGTGTTGAGTTGAAGTGAAAAGAAGACTAGGAACATTTATCTTGCAAACTGACATAGTTCTGTTCTAGGTGTTTGAGTCTTGATATTCAGGATGGCTTCAATGTTGCTATGCATTAGTTGAATAACTTGGCTGGTAATCCAATAACCCATATAGTTGACAGCATAGCTAAAACCATTTCTAACTAAAGTAGGTGGACCTTAGAGGTTTTTTAACAAATCATCAAGATTGATCTTTGCATTTTCCATATCTTGGACCAGTTTTGACATGACACTTTGAAAAAACACCAGGGGCAAGTTGATTCCCATGGGTAGTGGTTTGTACTTGTACTTTTCCCATGGGAGTACAACGTACATAGCCTCTAAGCATTAGTATTTAATTTGATAGTAACCCATTTTAAAGTCTAGTGCGGTGACAAAGGTAAAACCTCCATGGGACGGATCATGTCTATGTTCATGGCAATGGTCCCAATTGTTGAGGCAAAACTTAGCTTATTTGGTGGATTCAGATAGTATTTTACAAACTCTCATGGCTTTTCATTTTTTATAGGGGGAATCATATTCATGACAAATATCAATTTAGGTTCTTGATTCGCTAGGCAAAGCAATCTCTTTTCAGCTTTTTCAAACATTTGGAATTTGTTTAAGATGAAAATTAAAAATTTCTTGAAATAAAAGTAATTACATTAAATCAGACATGTCATACTATGCTTTAATTTTTGCAAACAAAGTTAACCATATGGACATCTTCGAGATTTCATGTTTTTCAAAATTTCATTTTATTTTCGAAATCGCAAGAAAAAATCGAGAGAACCATTTTTAAAAACGTCCTAAATGATAAATTCTAGTAAAAAAGTGACAGAGGTCTGATAAAACCTCATTTGTGTTGAATAGGACTCGAAGTACAGATTCTGGCGGATGGTAGAGATGGGATTCTCAAGTGAAGTAGAGAATTGTAATATAGCATCGCGATCCAAGCTTTTCGATGATGAGAAAGTGGTATCAACTAGCCTGAATGACCCCATTGTAATTCATCCAAAGCAGGAAAGAAGCATCCCAAACAATTTCTTTGCAAGACGGGCAAAGTGTATGGCACGCAATCCATGGTATCATCTTATAGCTTCCTTATTTGTTTCAGTCTTATTGTCCGCAATTGGTCTTGTATTCGGAAAATTTTCAGTAGCTGTGGACAACTCAGGTTGGCAATCGCGAGGCACTCTAGTTGCAGATCGTCAAACACAGCTTTCTTTGATTCTATCGAACAATTATGTGCTCTGGAGTGGTAATGATGCGACATGGTCTGAACTTGAAAGCAATATTCAGCTTGGACAGGATCCAGCGGAAGATGATGATTCAACGCGTCGTTTGGAGGTGCCTTTTTCATGGAACACCGTTTCTTTATGGAAGAAAACATATCCCTTTGATGAATATGATATATGGCCCAGCACTTTCCAAGGAAGCGTAGACTTTCCTCGTCGCTTAAAAGATATATCGGGTTTTTCAGATTGCGATTTCTACTTTCCTGTCTCTGCTTATAATCTCTGGCCCATGTGGGAGACTAAGGGAGATGTTTCTGCCCTTGACTCACGTGTAATTGAAGATATTTGCATTGCAGAAATGAACACACTTGCTGTTCTTGATTCCAATGATCTCTGCACACGTTGCATCTCAGGTAGCTGCTATCCTCCACTCTCCCTAGTGCTTTTCGCCCGAGTTAGTGTTGGGGATACATCGTTTTCTTTGTCTTGCCAAGAGCTTGCCAAAGCCTGGTCCAAAATTCAAACAGAAGTAACATTTTCTTTACAAGAATGTTTACCATTATTTTCGCCTGATAACATCGAAAACGGCTCAATCCCCGAAGGCTGCCCAGATATGTTCTTTCCAAGCATGGTTGATGATACTTTTGGAAAAGCCAATGATTTTGTTCGATATACTTCTTCAGCTTTTCAAACTACTGCAGACTATGATGCACTCTACAAGGTTGCTGGTCAGTTTGATAGAGCCAGCTCTAGTGATGTCGTGTATGCTGCCTACGATACGGCAACTGAAAACTTGAATAAAATTTTAGTTGCTGCATCTTTGGGACGTGACATGACATTGGCAATGTAAGATGTATATTCTTGTGGACTCAACGTTTATGTTCTTGTAACTCTAACTGACTCTTGTCACTAGGGGATCGGCTGTTATTACAATCGTGTCCATGATTGTCCATAGCAGGTCGCTATGGATAACGAGCGTTGGTCTTCTTCAGATAATTCTCAGTTTCCCACTCTCCTACTTCGTGTATTATTTCATTGGACAGTTGAAATTCTTCCCTTTTCTTAACTTCATAGGTGTGTTCGTCTTATTTGCACTTGGTGCTGACGATGTTTTCGTCGCAATCGACAAATGGAAAAATGCTAGAATTGACAATCGAAATGGAAGTACAGAAGATATTGCAGCGGTCGCATTGCCAGATGCTGCTGCAGCAATGTTTCTCACTTCAATTACAACATCTGTCGCTTTCTTTTCAACAGCACTATCAACTGTGGCACCTCTGAAATGCTTCGCTATATTTTGTGGCCTTTTGATATCTTTTGCTTACATTTTATGTGTGCTGTTAGTCTTTCCAGCTCTCTGTATTTATGATAAGTGGCTACAACGAGGAAACAACTGGTTTTGCTCCATTGCCTTGTGTGTGAAAAAAGATCCAGGTGATGACCAATTTGTTGGAGAAGACGACGGCAGCCAACAAAATTTAATCAGAAAGATTCTAACAGGATACTACAATGTCTTTCACAAGTTGCGCTGGGTCATTCTTGTTATGAGTGTCGGCGCTACCATTGTCTGTACTTTTTTCGCATTGAAGATTGAGCAGCCACTTAGTTCAGACGTCAGACTTTTGCAGAGTTCCATCATGTACGAGCAAGCTTACTCTTGGCGATTACACAGTCTAGATACTGTTATCGAAAAGAGTGGTGGCAATCCAGGATACGTAATTTGGGGAACTAAACCTGCAGATACGGGTGACCACTCAAATCCAGAGTCTTGGTCTCAACTCGTATTAGATGAAACTTTTGATGCATCGCCAGTCGAAAGTCAGAGATACCTCTTAAACTTTTGTGATCGTTTCTTTGCGGAAGAATTCGCTGAATACACCTCAAATGCTTATGTATGTCCCATGAATGAGTTTAATTCATGGCTAAATGCGCAAGCAAACAGCTCCACTCCTGTAGATGCTTATTCCGAGTTCTGTGGAGGAGCAACTGGCATTCCTATGTCCCAAGAGACCTTCAACCCATGCATTAGCGCGTGGTCAAAAGTTGAAAATAGATATGATGCTCTGTGTCGCAACGGTGTCTTAAAAATAATATTGATCTCGTTTCAGCAACGAATACGATTCGATAGTCCATACAAGACTTTAAATTCGGAATGGAACTTGATTGAATCTTGGTTAACGAAAGAGCGGAATGACGCTCCCCGTGGAGTTAGCAAAATGTTCCACTCCTCTTTTGATTTCTTGTGGTATGATACGAATGGCAGTATGCTACAAGCCGCTTACGGCTCTGCTGCAATATCTCTTGGGTTTTCAGGCCTTGTAGTTTTGCTCTCTTCCAGGTCATTCGTGCTAACATTGTTTTCCGTGGGAACTATCGTATTCATTCTAACTTCAACGACTGCGATTCTGGTTGCCAGTGGTTGGAGTCTTGGATTTTTGGAATCTGTGTGCTTTGCTATTTTGATTGGTATTAGTTGTGATTTTGTACTTCATCTCGGGCATGCATATTGCTCTCTTCCCGGTAGTGTGTCACGTCATGATCGCACCAAATACGCCCTTGTTCACATGGGTCCAAGTATTTTGGCAGCCGGATTCACCACAATTGCGGGAGCGATACTAATGCTTTTCTGTATGATATCTTTTTTCAGGCAGTTTGCTCAGATTCTGTTCTACACTATTTTGATGTCTACGATTGGCACTTTCGCGGTCCTTGTTTCGCTAATGGATATCCTTGGACCGAGTGAACCTAGATACTTGTTTGACAAATTTTATGAATTTTTGTACAAAAACTCAACCAACGATAAAACGGAAGTTGTAGACTACTATAAGGGAGAAATAAATCCCGAACAAGACGAGCAGTATGAGAGGCAAAGAGCTGACAGTTAGCAAAGTGAAGTGATGTGTCAAACGCTTCATGCGGAAATGTTTTCGTTGTAAATGTTACTTGTTGGCATTCTCTCATGCATCAAATCACTCGAAGTATGATTTGTACCTTTTAATGTCGTAGACATGTCAATTTAAACTATTTGAAGAACTTTCATATCATGTTGTATATACAGCTTGTTAGCTTCCGTATCTAGATTCATTTGCTAAGGCCTATGCTACTGAGTTATGGAAGCTGTAAATCATTTGGATCTTGGTTTGCTTGTTGCACTCAAAAATAGTTCATGAAAGTATAGTAAAAATGAGCCTATAAGAAGTCTTATGCACATTATTTGTTTACCTTATTATGATATTGCGATGTTTCTGCAGCTCATTCAGAAGAATAGTTTACTAGGCTTCCATTTTAAATCAATCTTGAATATCATTGAGCGATGATTTCTACTCAGATGTTAATGGTATTGAGGACATTGGAAATACGAAGCTAAATCGTAACCCAATTAAAAGGTACATATGCTCTTTCAATGAGCTTCAAAATAGCTTTGTTCCACCATTGGCAGGCTACCGTATACGTGTGATAAAAATAATGAATTATAAATGTATCATGGATTGAAAGAAATACAAGTTGTGCCGTACGGTACATGTATCTACAGTATCTACAGTAGAGTGATCACAAAGTCACAAATCAATTAGTTATTAGTTTTTAGTTCCGGTTAGTGGATCTGAATCAGACCTTCTCTCTTCTACAAATCTGATTCAGGATTAGAAAAGTGCCTTAGTCTTTAACTTATAAGGAATCATTACCAAAAAGCTTTACCTTGAGGCACAGTAATATTACTCCTCGTTACGAACCTGTTTCGCTTCTAATCAATCAGTCCTCTTATTCGTTGTCAACATGAGTTCATCGAACTGCCCTTTCTCCATCTTTCCCAGGAAAGAAGACCCCGAGTCTGCTTGTTGAAAAGACAAATATGTGTCAATCGACATCGCTTTGGATCCCAATGACCCTACTTCACAAAAGATCACACATGAATATCGGAAATTAAACTCTACAGAAGTCGAAGATGTCCTTGAATTTTTTAGTATGTTTGATGATATTGTGAGCACTTTAGCTCTACCTACTGGCCCACAATGCTTTTGCTTAATCCCAGCCTTGATGGGACACAACGCTCAGAAAAAGTGGATGAACATAGTCACAAACAACGCTACGGAAAATACGCAAAAAGAACTTGAAGAATGCGTCAAGAAGGACTTTGTCCAGCACATCAATCATTTAAATGATTTGATTGATTACACTCCAATACCGGATCCGCACAACAATCCAGGCATTCAGACACCTAAATTCACGGATGCTGAATTGGCTAGAATTGTTCGGAATGCCTGCCCTGCAGTCCTAGTCTTGGATACTGATGTAGGATTTTGATTTTTTTTATGGTTTTGGTTTCGATTGTCATTGGCTTTGTGTCGATGAGAAGCCGCTTCCGCGAATTCAACGTTTTTCAGACCGGTATAATATCGTGTCTGGGCGTAAAGACTTAGGTGACGCAAGTTAGCTTGCACTTGCACTTTTTCCCAGACTGACACTGGAAATAAAATCTCACACTCTCACAAATTCTGCGAGATTCATGGCAAATGTGGCCATAGATTTGAAAACAACGATCCGAATATCAACCCCGCAGCAATGATAAACACAAAGATAAAAATAAAAATAATGAAACACCTAGATACACAACCCGTCTGTCTCCAAAAAGACTCGTGAAGAGAACAATAATGTCACTGTGAAAAAAAAATGATGATGCATCATCCGCCAGTTCCCAACTAAATCAAATTGAAGAAGTTTTTAAGATCAATGATGAAGAACAAACAGAACCTAAACATGAAATCAGCACTGAAGTAAAAGTCCAATGTTATGGAAATAAGAAAATGCTCCTTGGACTTTTAGATACTGGTGCTACTGGTATTTTTATCAAGAAAAATGCCTTGAAAGATGTCATGCATACAATTCAAAAGATTGACTTAAAAGTAAAAGGGTGATATTCACAAATCTTCATTGAAAGAAATTGCTACTTTTGAGATAAAATTGCCAGACTTCTGCACCAGCCGCAGCATTACAATTCAAGCCTACATTGAGGATGCTTCTATTGGTTGGCATTACATTGCCTTGGGACTCCGTTTTATCAAAGAACTTGGCCTAATCTTTGACTTTAAACATTATATTGTTTCTTGGGATGATATTTCTGCTCCAATGAAGAAACTAGGAGGAATTACTCCTGAAGAATTATCCTTTATTGACCCTCAAGATGCGGAAGCGCCGGAAATAGTTCAACGTGCAACAAAACGAATGGAAAAAGCTATTACTTCCAACAACTATGAATCCTACAACTACAAATCAATGATCCTAAAGTGTGAACACTTAACAAAGATCCAACAAATATCATTAATGAAACTTTTTGAGGAATATTCCTCTCTATTTGACGGTACCTTGGGTAAAGTTCCCAATTTCAAAGCTAAGCTTGAATTGAAACCAGACGCAAAACCCTTCTGTGCTCGCGCTTATAAAATCCCACATTCTATTTTGCATATTGCAAAACAAGAAGTTGAAGCGCTCTGCTGCATTGGTGTTTTAGAAGCAAACATCTATTCCGAATGGGGAGCCCCATGCCTGTTCAGACCAAAGAAAAATGGTGGCATCCAATTCTTGACTGACCTTCGGCAACTCAATAAGTGTCTTGTTCAAAAACCAGTACACCTCCCCTTGATAGATGATGTTATCTGGAAAATCCAAGGCTTTACGTTTGCTACGTATTTAGATTTGAATCGAGGATATTACCACTTCGAATTGGATGATTATTCCAAAAAGCTATGTGGTATTGTGTTACCATGGGGACGATATGTCTATAACCGTCTACCACAAGGTTGTATGCCGTCATCCGATATTTTTCAGGGTTTCATGTCCAAAATCTTCTATGATTTTGATGATGCTATTGTTTACATCGATAGCATTATCTTATTTACAACTAAATCCTTTGACCATCATCTCACAAGATTATCTTCTGTTCTTGCCCGCATCAAAACCCAAAATCTACACATTCATGTGGAAGATTCCTTTCTTGCCTCTCAAGAAGTTGATTATCTGGGTTATTACCAAAAAGCTTTACCTTGAGGCAAGTTGAAGTTGATTTGAAGAAAGTGTCGATACTTAAGTCCGCCAACATTACCTTTGAAGTCGCAATTCTTGAATGTTTTTTTCCAAATTGGCATGAGAATGCCTTGCACATTTAATCAGTAATCCTTAAATGTGCCCATGTCTTGTGGAATATCCATAAAGGAAATCCTTAAATGCAAGGGAGTTCCAACCACCTTGGACTTAACATACCGCGCCAAAAGAACAATATTGAGCGTCACATCCATGAAAACTTGGACAAAGGTATTGCTGAAGTCGGTCCCCGGGCTTGGAAGTGCCCAAATGCCATTATTAATCAAGCTCAAAACACACCATTTTGCTTCCCTCTTAACTTGATACAAGCTTTGGAGTCTTCTGTATCATCTCAACCGAAACTTCAGTCTTTCTCCTGTTTTCTTCAACGGTTTCATCATCATTCAGATCATCGATTTGATTGTTGATTGCATCACCTTGATTCTTCTAGTTCCACTCCAAGCTTGATAACCAAATAATGGCACTTGGATCCATAATATACTTTGATTTAAGTTAAGCAGCCTGTATACATCCCAAGTATGACTTAAATTGTATCGAACAAATGCGCATATCGTTCCTTGGTCCTTGAGCTTTCCCTGGATAGTTCTATCTCTATCATCAAAATGCCCCAAAGATTCAAATATTATAGGCACAGTTAGCCTCTCTAGCTAACCTTACCTAAAGATGAGACGTTTCCTTTTCGTTTGTGACCAAAGCATTTGGAGGAAAAGTTACGGTTGACGCACATTCTAATCAGATTATACTTCTGATTTCTTCTTGGTGTGCTCCAATAATTTTTATTTAAACTCTGTCAAAAAGGGTTTTAAACTTGCACTCCACCTTCTTATCTAAGCAACTTCTAAGTTCTTGATTCTTCGAAGCCTTTCCCGCCGAATGCAACGCTAGAATCAGATATGCAATCTTCTCTATCAAGGTGCTCTTTTCATCTAGGAAGCTAGTTCAAAAATAATGTGTTCAATCATCATTGTCAAGGCTCAAAACATAGATCCCCTAAAGGCCTTGTCTTTGATTGAACAAAGATCAATGTAAAGTCCCTCTGCTGAATTCTTGTTTTCTTGCTTGTAAACTTGACCCATTGCACAGTTTTTCCATACCTCAATCCTTCGGGAAATATCCAGATGTAGGCCTTAGCTGTCAGCTTCAAGATATCAACTCCATGATCTGTTGATGACAAACTTAATCACAAGTATTCTGGAGTCAACCATGCTACTTTCCGATTCAATGGCTTCCGGATTGAGTCTGACTTCTGACTACAGAGACAAAACTTTACTTTGTCTTTAGTAGTGTCTTGTGATTGTCCTACTAGCAATACTGGACGTCTCCAAATATTGGTACAAAATAAATCTCTTGAATTAATCTCTTTTCTAGATTTATTCGGTGTGATTGACTAAAATCTTAGAGTATTATCTTCTAGGGTTGTAGAATATTGTACATTAGAGTCTTTGTTGCCCTCTACGTTGTAGCTTATCTTCCCTTGAGACTCATGAAAGAGGGGGAAATCTTGCTGGGGCCGGCGAGTCGGCTAGGCAGACTTTATATATAAACAAGGGGTTTGGTCACGACCTAACACGGTAAGTAAACTATGAAAATAAATCAGGTATTTGCTTCTGCTACTTTCTTGAACCCTCATTTATTTGTCGAAAATTTATTTTGGATGCGGGTGCAGATATATCGAATCTTTTTTTTTCAATGTATCACTTCAAGAAAGCTATTGTTGTGGTGTTGATCGTGAGACTGCATTGAACAATTTTCCAAAACCTAGTGCTTTCTCTCAGTAGTTCTTTCTGTTGGTACTATTTGAAATTTATGAAAGAAACTTCAATTATTCTACCGATCATTCTTGCTTGTCAGAGTTCCAGTCAATGCTAATCCTATGTGAGAATTATGATAAATATAATATTACAGTATTTATTGAAGGATACATGGTTCATTTTAATTATCGTTTATCCACTGCAAACGTGGTGGGATCTTTGAAACGTTTCTGCTTGACTCAAGGTGATATTCCATTGACTCTAGTGATGATGGGGCTGATGAACTTTACCAACAGGAAATCAAGTATGAAAAGCTTATTCCCAATGAAGCAATAATGCACAATAGCTATTAAAATCATGACCATTCTTCTAATGACTTACATTTAACTTTTCGATTCGTATTCTTACACTTTATTGCAGAACATATTCTTTCAGCTATAAAATGCTGTATAGTGACACAATTTATACAAAATTACAGATCAATATGGCTATCCCTGAAAAGATTGATTTTTAAACTTTTTCTCCATACCTTGCACTTTTTTACCGAATGCCGTGATAATACCCAAACATCAACAAACCTCACAAGTAGAAAAATCTATACATAGTGAATAAGACTAGAATTAATATTCTTATATTTACTCATCTAAATGAAAAATAGGTCACATAGCTAACCATTCTTTCTATACTTTCCACAAATTCAATTAAGGCAGAGTCTTATGTGAATTTAGCGATGCTTAATATTGCTTATAAATGAAGAAGATCATTTAATATCTTTTCAGGACCGTCATATCAATACGGTAGAAATAACTATTACAGATTCCGAAGTAATAAACAGGAATCTATCGAGATTCACGATTGATGAATCTAAGTCGTGAATCTAAGATCACAGAGTCAAAATGTTAAGTGTTGAATCTAACACGTAAGCTAAAGAGACTATGTGGTCAAGGAACCACGTTGCAATTGATTCACAAGAGATCTAAGATAAAAATAACTTTTTAGATCATAATTTACAAATTTGTATAAACTCTTAGAGCAGCTTAGAGCAAAAATAACGATTTTCTCAGATATACAAAATAAGAATGCTTTATAAAATAAATGACTGCTTTCGATTCATTTGCTCCAATCAATTCTATTTTCACTGATTAATTCATACATCTGGAGTAAAGAAGTGCATACTTTTAGGGAAAATCTTTTGCAGTTAGACAAAGCTAGTAACAATCGTGAAAAATCTGAACCAACATAATGCTTGACATTTTGCGCATTTTGGTAAAGTGCAGCTCTCATCTGATGGAACACAAACCTTTCCGCTTCATTGTAATAGGCTTCACCATGAATGGAAGTCCCTTGATGGTTGATTAACTGAAAATTTACTACCGAGACTTGCACATCTTACCAACTACACTTTTTACAACAGTCACAGATGAAGTTCCTAAGTACTTATTTGCGGGAAAGAATCTATTTGTATGTCATTGGGGGGAGATGGGGGGAGAGTAGATTGCTTGCTCACCTGAATTAAAGTTATAGTCAATCTTTTTAAGGCCGCAATCTGCATTAATTGCGTCATCGAGATAGTCAATATAGTAATGCCTTTTGTGAATAGCCCATGCACTATCAATATGGAATATGACTATTAAAACAGAAAGATTAAGAAACTGTGTTGGCCGATTATTTCAAGTATCCTTGCAATCCTGTTGCAAATGCATGTCAGTTTTCTTGGGAGTGAAAAGCCAATTTTCACTACAAGATAGATTCCGCTTCAGATACTTTGCACGTTTTAAGTCTGCGCAATGCGTAAGGTTTTCTTTGTTTAATAGCTGTTCAGCCCTAATGTTACATGCTTTCCCCCCCCCCCCCTCGATTTGTTGATACGCAATCTATCTGTGCGGTAGTTTAGTAGGGGGGGGGGGTGACAGCCCACCAGGTTCCCATCAAAGGGCGCCACCCCAAGCTTGCAGCCTTTGGAACCTAAGAACCTTCAGTACAAAGCAGTAGTTTAGAGGCCTAAAGTTGGGGCGCTGCTCTAAAGGGGCATACATTGGAACTCTAGCACCCTAAGCCCCCCCCCCCCCCCAATTGGTTTTCTACCTGGATCGATAGCAGGACCCTTCACTGGATCTGAGCTTACGGAGCAGTTGAGATAAACAGATACACGTTCTTTTGAAATAGAAGCAGGCTAAACAAAGGTAAAATAGAGTAATGATATAAAATAGTATGAATAAAAATATATGAGAAAAATGTTAAAAAATGAATATCATAAGCAAAGATCATTTCTAAATTAGTTGAAGTTGTACGTCAAGAGAAGGGTTTTTGAGAAGGGATTAGAATTAGTATTGCATGGAATACATGTGTGTCTCTCACCCTCAAACTAACATTTTAAAGGAACAGAGAATTATTCAGCGTTAGATACGTATCTGCATTCTACCATGCATGTCCAGATGATATCCACCCATGCGATCTGATGAAAGCAAACGGAGTGACAACGTTACCACCCACTGAAATAAAACGTTGTTTTCGATCGCAAGTGCTGTCTACTTTGTATTGCTCTGGTATAAATCGATGCTCCTTCACTGCAACAGCTTGAGCTTTTGTTTTGTTGGTAGCTGGAGCTAAATCTTCCATGCGCCATTTGTTGTAGCTCTTTGCAAATACGTTCAGCACCCTGTAAATACGTGAGTTGTACAAAAACAATAAGCCACGATTCAGACTGGTGTTATTAGAGGTAGCATTAACGCTTTCAGACTTTCCCCACCACCTCCCTCTTAATGAATTGTACTTTTGTGCATCATTTATACTTACACTGACTTTCTGCTTGGTCCACCCATGCATTCAACAACCATTGATAAGATTTGAGTCAAATCTGAAGCCTCTTGAAAATGACTTTGATCCACCAGCTCTAGTGTTTTTGTCAAAATTTGCCAGAGATTGCGAGAATTGGAAGAGTCCACTTCACAACTAACGATTTTCAACGCATCTGCTTGTAGACCATGTGGAATGAACTGATCAAAATGGATATTGGCTTTGCTTTCATTGTCTTCAAGAGCCAGATTAACTGCATACTGAAATGCATCTGTAGTATCAGCATCATCTATATTGAAATCATTTAATTCAGACTCCTCTTTCAACTGTATTGACTCTCCATTTGTATAGGCATGTTGCTGGCTCAGCTCGGTTCGCAAATCTGGTGGAAGATAGAAGAAAATAACAATGAGCCAAGGACTTAAAGCTGTCAAAGGATCGAGCTAAAGGGCTTATGTCCCTCTCCTGAAGTCCCATACCATTCCGGAGAAAGGCAATCATTGTTTCATTTGATGAATTAATATCCATGATTACTTCATTTTCAATTTGTTCAGCAACAGACTTAGTATTGTAATCATATGAAACGTCAATGCCTGCAAAACTTCCACATTTTCCAGCATCTACTGGTTCTTCAGAGCAATGAGTCTTGCTTGTTTTACCTGCACACTGTTTTAAAAATCCAGAAAAGGTGCTGAAATAGCCTGTTCCACCACTACTGCGGAGATCATACTGAACCATTTCACAGAGAGCTATCTCCAGAGACTCAGTGTAAGTCACAAAATCAGATACTGTAAGCTCTCGTTTCTTCTGCCTTGTGCAACCAAAAAAGTGCTCTGCAGGCTCACTTGTAAGCAAACGAATTTTTGTTACAGCCATCTGAGCCAGTAGACAAATAATTGGAATTGCTGCAGCCACAATGTTCCTTTTTGTCACTGTGCTTATGTTGATTGATGTAAAATAGAGCATAGAAGCCCATACAATTGCAATTGCGTGTCTCTTTGGAATTTCAGATGAACTAGAGGCCACAATGAATAGACGTAGAAATAGTAAGGAAATGACTGTAGCTAATAGTGACTTACGATCTTCAAGATTTGCAATACTCTTAACTTTCTCAATTGTCTTCTTGCTGCACAACTCTAGAACAACTGCATCAGATGCAAAATCATCAACTTGATAAACATTCTTTGCAACTCCAGCCAATGACAATAGACCAACATCAAAGTATGTTTCACCAAT
>CAAAJI010000129.1:34442-51540 GCA_900642245.1 Fragilaria radians | reverse complement strand
AACGTTTATGTTCTTGTAACCCTAACTGTCTCTTGTCATTAGGGGATCGGCTGTTGTTACAACCTTGGCTATGATTGTCCATAGCAGGTCGCTATGGATAACGAGCGTTGGTCTTCTTCAGATAATTCTCAGTTTTCCACTCTCCTACTTCGTGTATTATTTCATTGGACAGTTGAAATTCTTCCCTTTTCTTAACTTCATAGGTGTGTTCGTCTTATTTGCACTTGGTGCTGACGATGTTTTCGTCGCAATCGACAAATGGAAAAATGCAAGAATTGACAATCGAAATGGAAGTACAGAAGATATTGCAGCGGTTGCATTGCCAGATGCTGCTGCAGCAATGTTTCTCACTTCAATTACAACATCTGTCGCTTTCTTTTCAACAGCACTATCAACTGTGGCACCTCTGAAATGCTTCGCTATATTTTGTGGCCTTTTGATATCCTTTGCTTACATCTTATGTGTACTGTTAGTCTTTCCAGCTCTCTGTATGTATGATAAGTGGCTACAACGAGGTAACAACTGGTTTTGCTCCATTTCCTTTTGCGTGAAAAAAAATCTAGGGGATGACCAATTTCTTGGAGAAGACGATAGCAGCCAACAAAATTTGATCGGAAAGATTCTAACCGGATACTACAATGTCTTTCACAAGTTGCGCTGGGTCATTCTTGTTATGAGTGTCGGCGCTACCATTGCCTGTACTTTTTTCGCATTGAAGATTGAGCAGCCACTTAGTTCAGACGTCAGGCTTTTGCAGAGTTCCATCATGTACGAGCAAGCTTACTCTTGGCGATTACACAGTCTTGATACTGTTATCGAAAAGAGTGGTGGCAATCCAGGATACGTAATTTGGGGAACTAAACCTGCAGATACGGGTGACCACTCAAATCCAGAGTCTTGGTCTCAAATCGTATTAGATGAAACTTTTGATGCGTCGCCAGTGGAAAGTCAGAGCTACCTCTTAAACTTTTGTGATCGTTTCTTTGCGGAAGAATTCGCTGAATACACCTCAAAAACCTATGTATGTCCCATGAATGCTTTTAATTCATGGCTAAATGCGCAAGCAAACAGCTCCACTCCTGTAGATGCTTATTCCGAGTTCTGTGGAGGAGCAACTGGCATTCCTATGTCCGAAGAGACCTTCAACCCATGCATTAGCGCGTGGTCAAAAGTTGAAAATAGATATGATGCTCTGTGTCGTGACGGTGTCTTAAAAATAATATTGATCTCGTTTCAGCAACGAATACGATTCGATAGTCCATACAAGACTTTAAATTCGGAATGGAACTTGATTGAATCTTGGTTAACGAAAGAGCGGAATGACGCTCCCCGTGGAGTTAACAAAATGTTCCACTCCTCTGGTGATTTTTGGTGGTATGATACGAATGGCAGTATGCTTCAAGCAGCTTATGGCTCTGCTGCATTATCTCTTGGGTTTTCAGGCCTTGTAGTTTTGCTCTCTTCCAGGTCATTCGTGCTAACATTGTTTTCCGTGGGAACTATCGTATTCATTCTAACTTCAACGACTGCGATTCTGGTTGCCAGTGGTTGGAGTCTTGGATTTTTGGAATCTGTGTGCTTTGCTATTTTGATTGGTATTAGTTGTGATTTTGTACTTCATTTTGGACATGCATATTGCTCTCTGCCCGGTAGTGTGTCACGTCATGTTCGCACCAAATACGCCCTTGTTCACATGGGTCCAAGTATTTTGGCAGCCGGATTCACCACAATTGCGGGAGCGATACTAATGCTTTTCTGTATGATATCTTTTTTCAGGCAGTTTGCTCAGATTCTGTTCTACACTATTTTGATGTCTACGATTGGCACTTTCGTGGTCCTTGTTTCGCTAATGGATATCCTTGGACCGAGTGAACCTAGATACTTGTTTGACAAATTTTATGGATTTGTTCATCAAAATTCGGCCAAGAAGGGGACCGAAGTTGTAGACTACTGTAAGGCAGAAACAACTCCTGTCCAAGATGACTCTTTTCCTCGGCAGCATATTGGAGATGATTCAAGCAATAGTGTTAGTTCTGACGTTAGCATTTATGCTTAGGACCTCAAAGTACAATCATTCATGTATTATTATTTTATTGATGAGTTAGTGTCTTTCATTCATCTTTTAGTTTACGTAGTTTCATTTGAAATGCATTGAAATTTAGTTGAGCTGGCAAACCGAAATGACCACAGCCCTTCCTCCAGATCGAACTAATGCCTTTTCTGATGTGACCACTGCTTGACTAGCCTTTTGTGGTGATTTTCTGCCAGAACAAACTTTTGAATGTAATTCGTTTTCCTTACATGAATTCAAAAGATTATCTTGATTGACCCCAGACATTGCATTTATTTTATTTGTGTTGTATGTGTCTTTTGGCTCTATAATTTCAACTCGATAAATAGCGTTGTGAGGTTTCTCATAACTTACATATTGCCCTTTGTTGCTTTTCACTACTTTGGCTGCTTTCCTTTCCTCGGAATCGATCTTGGTGTGCTTACTTGATTCCCTGGGAGCATGTATCGTTCTCTCAATTGACAAGCTTGTGTCCAAGAAGGAAATATTGCTATTCACTGTTTCCTCACAAACCGATGTATCTTCGACTACCATTTTGGGGGGTAGGTTTGGATTTATTGCAGTCTGCGGTTTTTTGCAATCCTCATTGCATGAACTTCCAGCAGCATCATTCTCGCTCCTATACAAAGAAATCCCGGATTCTTTTTCGCTCTCGTGAGTAGGGATTTTGTTAGTGTTGCAGCTTTTCTGGTAAAATTTTAGAACAGCTTTAAATGGATTACGAAGTTTGTACTTTCCCGATCTGTTCATCCTCTCACTGTTCCTTTCAACCTCCTCAGTTTCTGCGCTAAAGGGTTGCCATACTGAGACTATTTCTTCCGCATGCTCGACATCCGCTCCTTCTAGGCAGCTATCTGTTTCATCTTCACTCCCTTTCGAGATCGTAATGTCCGAAGAACTTGTCTCCTTGTAACTATCGTCGTCAGAAAACTTACAACTCTTCGGAGCCCTCAAGTTGTCGATGATGTCAGACCAGGCTGTGGCAATGTTTACCTGAGAGTATAAGCCACCTAGTTTAAAGCCTGTGTCTTTGTCTTGAATGGAAGCTGAAACTTTGATCTCACAATCTGAGTCGTCACTTTGAAACGAAATATCTACAGAGGAGGAGTCGCTCAAGCATTGGGACAGCTCATCGTTCTTCGTCATATTTGAGAATTCATCATCTTCACTATCCGATATATCTGATCTCTTTTCTTTCAGGATGGGCTCAAATGCTTTAACGAAGCTCTTCATAGCGTTGATAATTTTTTTCTTTCTTACCAAAGACTTTCTGCCTTCTAAAGAGTGACTATCTGTGGAAGAGCTTATGCTGTCTCGAGAGAATTCTGAATATAGAGACATTTCCTCATCACAATTTGATTCTGATTGATAGTCTCGATCTGCAACTTGAACAGCCTCGGTCTTACTCTCGACATCATGGATCATGATTTGAACACTCAACTTTAGAGTATAAGTACAAAACAGAAATTGTTGTCTTGTCCCCCAGTCGTGGATTTTTTTTCTGTCTTGTTTGGATCATTCCACATGTTGAATTTTTCTACATCTCGATCGTGAAACTTTTCTCGAAATTGTATTTGAAACTTTTTTCACTGCGTTACGAGTTTTACCGATTTATTGGTCGTCACGTTCCCAGTCGTGAAGAATTCGTTTCGTTTGTCGTTTCAAAAACAGAAAATAGTGTGCCAATAGTGGAAGGAGAAACACTCTACTAGAAAAACCTTAATCATTTATCTAATCGATTACGGTCCATAAATCATTGAACTTTGAATACTGAGTGGGACGAGCACGTGGTGGGCTCACCATGTAGCAAGCAACAAAGTCATCTCTTGTGTATCGCCCAGTCATTACAATTTGGCATGCTCTGGATTCCCATTGACGCCTCATGAGAGCAAGGTATTCCGCGTCTCCATAGGCACGAAAGTTAGTCGGCGAGGTACCCTCGAGGCTTGTGACGAGAGTGATGAAGCTTTGGAGTTCTGATTTAAGCTCAAAAGTTTGATTATTTTTCTGAACAAATTTTCGCAGAGATCCATGAAGATGCTGTTCTACGACATTGACACTATCCATGACAAATCCTTCTCCATGAAATATTGTATTGTACGCATCCTTAAAAGCATTATTGACAAACTGAATTTCTGTCGGCTCCAGAGGTGTGTCGACTCCTTCAATTAAGATGTGGACAATTTGACTTTGTAAGTTATCACGGAGTCCAAATGGGCCAGGATTAAGAATGATATCATCGTCAATAAAATTATCCACATTGGCCTGGGCTGTATGAAAGATAAAAAAGAGCTGAACCGGAACGCAATACTTCATTGAATACAGCTATCTCTCAACACTTTATGAGGATATACTATATTTTTTTACGTTGATTTTTAATGGATGGAAGTTGACATGGAATGTACAGGAATGGATGGAAAGCATGATTTGCTATGGAATGTACAAACTTTTGAAATTTGTCTTTCGATTTCAAAACCAGAAAATTTTTATTGATTCACGATTGCTTCATTGCAAACGTCATGAGAATTGTATGAGTCGTCCAAGAACAATTATATGATAAAAAAATTCAAACCAAATTTTTTGGGTTTACACAATAATGGGTCTTTACAAAATTGATCATCAAAGCGAATTGGTCCCTCGGATTCCAATTCATGTTCCCAACTCCTGATACTTCAGATTTGTATTGCATCCTTCTGGAATCGAGAATTGAGTGCAGCTGTTATAGCTAATGTTTCTCCCAAATTGTTGTGTGAATTCGCCAGTTCTACATTATATAATGGACTTTGTAATTGAGCCACAACATTGTTGATTTCCAACAATGTCACACACCAACTCAAGATTGATATATTTCGGACATGTCAAATTGTATGGCATCCTCATCTATAACCCAAATTCTATACCCATTCTTTAGGGCTGCATGTATTCCAGGCATATTCCTACTAACAAAATTTAAGGCACTTTATGGGAACAAACTTAGTATTCTTTCTGTAGGAGGTAGGCTTTTGAGTCAATGTAAAAACATTTAGAAGGCGTGTAAGTTATTGCTTGCCACAACACCAAGTAAAAGTCTTTACTTGTCAAGGTAGGATAATTATTGGTATCAAAAAGAAAGACATCATTACCACATGTGTCATAAGATGCTTATTCAGGATTTATAAATTTCTTGATTTAAACCTTGAATGAGCAATGTACGTTAGTTTCATAATGATTCCTTCACTCAAAGCCACTTGAATGCCCTACAAGATTTCAATACAGATCAATGTATTACAATGCCGGAAATGTATAGTGAGTGAAGAAAGGAAATTGTCATATTCCTCAGTGGACTAAAGCATACTTATTCATAACAGTCAGAAGATAAACATTCACAAGTTGAGAAATAATGTTGTGCTCCCATGTAAGAGACTTTCAATACTGTACATAGATTGCTTGAAACTTGTCTGGCAGACATTTTTGAAACGCGCGAAGATGCTCAATTTGATCTGGATTATCAAAATCTTATAAGCAAGCCTTTTTGGGCCTTGGTTGAGGTGACAGGGAATGCTGAATCTTGGGAGCATGTCACAAGACATAATGGACTAAAATGTTTTGAACTATAGCCACTTTGCTAAAGTTGTTACAGTTGTCTTGGAAATTGTTTCACATGTCTTCTAGCTACCAGAGAGTAAACTTGAAGGATAAAATTTATATTTTGAATAGTTTGAACGCAAAAACCGAGTGAATAGCCAACATCGACTGATGAAATACTATTTCTTATCATGTATTCCTTTGAAGGGAATCCAAGGGTAATGTCTGTGGGTCGATGTGGAAATAAAGTGAATAATAGGGGAAGATATGGCTTCGACGTCATTAGTTTCGCTTTCGACTCTTGGACCTAAATAAAACGTTACCTCTTGCATCATGTATTCAATCCTTCATGCAAATATGTTAATGTCTGAGCTTTTTTCTGCTTTTAACCTAAAGCAGGTTCAAATTTGTGTTTCAATCTTTCATAAGTCATTGCAGCCTTACGTTATGCTTAATCTTTTTATCTTAGCCTTTGACCATGTTACGTGACGCTTTACCACTATTGCTTCTTACATCAATAGTAAATCAGTTCTGCGTGAGCCAAAACATTCTATGGTTTTGGATCATCTTGATGGGCACAATTAATTGTGATAGCCAAATAGGAGATGTACAAATTTGAAGACAAATTATTTGATTTGACAAACCGATAAGTAAAAAAGGAAACGAAAACGTCAATTGGGCAGCAAAAAACTTCCACAGACAAATCACACAATCACACGAGTTCTCAACCACAAACGAAAGAATTTCGGGAATAAAAATATGACTGCGACGAGTGAGACCACGACAGAAAGCGATGATCATAAAATTTTCGTATCTCGTATACCCAAGTCATTTGATGAATCGACAGTGAAACGTCTGCTGGAGGAAAATCTAGGGGAAGGAGCTGTTATCAGTGTTTCTTTATTATTGCAAAATGAAACTGATGATAATGCTAATGATGATCCAAAGACCGGAGCATCGGATGGAAGAGTTAAAGCTGAAATTTCCAATAGCAATTCTAATAAGGATCATCGTGGCTTCTCCTTCGTGATTCTAAAGAATTCAGAATTGTATCATCGTGCATTAGAATTGGGAACTGTCCGAGGTGGTGTCAAGGAAACATCCAAAAAGAAATTTACAATCTACATGGCACCAGTTGTTCGTGGAGTCGATGATGAATGTGAGGGGAAATCCAAGCAGATTTGCTTTCTGTGGAGTAAATTTCGTTGTCCCTACCAAGATAATTGTAAATTTCATCATACTGGACCAGGGGGATGTACACCCATAAAGACTTTGGAATCTCCCAAACGTCCCAAATGTTTTGCCTTCCGAAAAGGGAAAAAATGTAAGCTTGGTGACCAATGTCCCTTCTCACATGACATGACAATCGTCTCCAGAGAAGAGTTACGAGAAAACCTGCCTCCTGAGGAAAAGGATTGTATTAATTGGAAAACAAAGGGAAAGTGTCGCAAGGGGGACAAATGCCCATACCGTCATGACCAAGAAGTCTTGAATGCGTTCTTATCTAAGTCATCGAAGAGTAAAGACAATATGACATTAACAATCAAGGAGAAGAAAGCTATGCGAGGTGACGAAAAAAAGAATCAAACACTTTCCGTTCGAGTCTTTGGGTTGAATTATGATACTACCGAAATCGATGTTCGTGATTTCTTTCAACACTGTGGTCCGATTACTGAATTGGCATTCCCTACATTCGATGATAGTGGTCGTAGTAAGGGATATTGTGGTCTTGTCTTCCAATCACCAAAGGCTGTTGCGGCAGCCCTGGAATTAGATGGACAAGAATTACAGGGACGCTGGTTGCAAATCCAGGCTGGGAAGATGTATCTTCAACAATGGGAAAAATACTCGAAAGGAAGTACATCCAAAGATGAAAAAGATACAAGTCATACTTCCTCGGAAAAGATGGCAACATCAGGAAGCACCAAGCGACAAAACTTTCAATCGTCGAGTACTCCTTTTTCAGACGTCGATAACGGCACAACTCAAATTGGTGAATTTGGGCAAAAAGTCAAACGTAGGAAGACACATGGTTACAAAGAATAATATGATCCAATTCAATAGTGTAAATGTGAAATAGGGTTATATCGTTGTAGCACCGCACCACAAATGAAGTGAAATCTTGGCTTTTAAGGATCATCGTTACAAGTGTGAAAATTATAGATTACATACGCATACATTCAACACCTGATATAATGTTACTCATTCTTATAACTATTCTATATTCAACACACCCAAATCAATGCCATACACAACGAGATGCAAATTCTTTCGATTTATCCAGTGCTACGTATCTGTAACTGAATTAAGAAAAGCATGTGAAATATCATTCAAGGACTGTGATATTGTTTTCAGAGCAGGGAGCTGTCCTTCGTCGGGACTCAAGTCTCCATATAATTCTGTCAAAACGTGATTGTCGCCTGCAATGATACTGTACGCCATTCGAGCCAACATGTTCTTGATACCAGTTGTCACCCGATCTTTCTCTTCACTGGAAAGACATTCGAATAGGTGGATTTCACCCGATTGTGTTGTGATGGAGAAGAATCCAAGATTTTCTTCACTTGCGGTTTCCGAGGTAGGGTCATCGATTGCATCAAGGATGGAATGTATGTTCAGGATATCCATTGAAAATGAAATAACATCAGATCCATGCCGACCACCTGCCACGGAATTCCAAACTAACTTGGGATGAGAAATACATTGCCCCCTACAATCGCCCGGTTTAAGGTACATAGTAACAGACCTGCCTGTCCAATCATCATCCACCGGATTGGATGGCGGTATATGATATAACATGGGAATGCCTTCAATGGATGTTTCCTAAGGAATAAAAGAGATGTAAGTTTGCATTAGCCTAATAACTCATGTGGCATGCATGATTTGCTTTGATGCGTACCGTAATAAAATTTAGAGCAAAGGACTCATTGAAGTACGGCCTAATTGGTGGTGTCGCTGGTGAAGTTTCGGCACACAACGTGTCATAGAAAAAAGAAGTTGCATCGCCATTGCAATTGAAGAGACTCAGGATAGAGTCGATTCCATTCTGTTTGTTTTTTTCGCTCATCTTCTTTGTTACCTCTTTTGTTGCAACTTCTTTAGGTTCCTGTAATTCAGCTTCCTTTTGTAGCAAATCTAGGATATAGGGATCTTCCTTTCTCATCTCTCTTTCATCAAACGGTTCATCAATTTCGGAAAATGGCGACTCTGCTCGGATAACTTCTTCCTTTACAGTGGCTGAATCGATGCTTGGAAAGAGCTCGGTAGCCATTGACAACTCTGGAATCGGATCGTCAGATTCAAACAGCTGTTGCGTATCATCGTCTGGATTTGGATCATCCGAGAAAAAAAGCTGTTTCTTAACATGATCTGACGTTTCCATCGTATCCAGAGGACTCGCTTCATCTACTACCTGCGATTCGTTAATCGTCTCAGATGGTGGGACTTCTCCATACACAATCTCGGCACCTTCGCTATCTTTCTCAGCATTATGATGGATGACATTGATATCTGACAAAATCGGTGTAATTGGACTCACAGGCTCTGTTTTACCAGTTTCAATAATCCCAACATCAAATTCGGATATTACTTGCGTCGGAGAATCGAATCCTGGTTGTTGTATATCATTTGCGGTAGATGATGCCGTAATTGCTGGAGGAATTTCGTCAGGATATGCCACATATTTTGTACTTTGAGTCTTGGAGTTTTTCCTTATTGCAGTGAGTAAGTTAATGACTGGCTTTTTACTCAATGACGGCTTGGATATGCCATCATATTTATTCTTTCGGAGCTTTGGAAGCGTGAACACCATGGGCCTTAAAGATAATGTAGAATGTTTGTTATTCCAGCCCTTGATTTTTAGCCTATTAGATTTTTGTCCCGCGACATTTACCTTACAAGAACTAAATATACATTTGCAAGAAACATAATCAACTGAAAATTCTTCGATTGGTACTGCGATTGGCTTTTCTTGTAGTAAAAAAATTTCCAAGTTACAAAGTTACGAATGAATTTTTTTTCATTCCAATGCAGTGCACACTGCCTGCCTTCTCATATATTTTTTTCGCACATTGTCATCTACTATACAAACACTCGTTATCACTAGGATTTCTACATTTTCCATTTTCTTTCTGAGGAAAAATTCAATCAATCTCCATGAACGTCATCACAGGTTTACGGATTGCCTTCATCGCACCATTAATAATTGTATCATCTTTCCATTCTCCTCGATCTTGGAATAAAAATATTCCAACATTTGATCTTGCAAGTAGCAGCTTTGTCGATTTAGACTCATCCGAAGCACTTCGCAGAGTTCCATCCGTGGATATGAATCAATACAATCTACCCATTGAACGTATTATGGAGGAATGGACAGCCAAAATAGTTGCAAAAGGTGCTAATACGGAAGGGGGGATATTTCTCTTTGCAAAAAATCATCGGGAGGTTCGTGTAGACACCATTCAGTTCAGCTTCCCAAGAAGGCCAGAATCTGGAATGGGAATAATATTGCAAGAGATTGCAGGTGGGAGGGAAGATGGGATCGGAATTACTCTGGTGTCTCATATATCCGAAGATGGACCAGCATTTAATTGTGGAATAATACCAGGCGACTCGATCGTTAAGGTCACTGTTTTGTCCAAAGAGACTGCACAAGGTTTTGGAGGTGGTGTGTCCACTCGTGAAACGGAAGAATCGGTCGATACAGAGTGTCTTGGCTTCGATGCCTCTGTTGCAGCAATACTCAAATTGCCACCTATGAGATCGGATGATGAAATTTATATCGTAACTGTCAAACGACTTCGTCGTAAACCGAAAGTTACTGTCAAACTTCAATACCCACCATCTCAAGGAGAACCGGACAAAGTATTAGAGCTCTTTAGTGGAGAAATTTTACGTCAGGCAATGTTGGTTCGTGGCGTACGATTGAATGATCCTTTGGCAGAACGGTTCGATGATAAGTTGTCGGGAAACTGTGGTGCAAATGGATTATGTACCACCTGTGCCGTCAGTGTCCTCCGGGGCGGAGAGTTATTGAATCCCATGCGCCCTCAAGAACGACAAATCATGATTCAGTTATCCCAAAACTCACGTTGGAGATTGGCATGTAAAACTGTCGTTGGGTATGGAATGCAAGAAGGAGAACTGATTATCCGTGTCAATCCTAGACAATGGAACTATTAATCAACAAGAGAAATGGCAAATCCCGGGGCAATTATCAATGTGTTTCGCCACACTGCCTTTCTGCAATTTCATTTTGCTCCTCTACGACTATCTTGACAGACTGATGTCATTGAAAAAGTTAGATTTGAGGCATTGTAATGATTGGAGAGTTGACATTTTAATCTTTCCTTATTCTGGATCAGTATTAAGAAGGTAAAAAAATATGTGTCCACAACTCACATCCAAAATATCGCAACCCTGGCAATACACCTTACGACAATAGTAATTTTTGCGATCCGTTTCGATACACCCTATATTCATTGTAAGCATAGTAGGACAAATGTGTTTGCACGAACTTAATGGAAATGCTTCATTCAAATTCTCGAGTAACTTTAGACGAACAATATGCAAAATGTGGGAAAAATGAAAGAAATAGGAGTCCAAACTTTTTAGACTTTATGTTATACTACGATGTTATCTTCAGATCGATCTTTTAACTTCTTTCCAAAGTTGTCTATCATTTCAAGCTAATAAAATAAAATAATATCAAGACAGTTCTACATCCTTTCTTCACGTCACCTGGGTTTCCACTTATACTTTAGGTATCTACATTTCTCTTCGATAACACTGTGATTATAAACTGTTGAATTGCTCAAGGAACGCGAAAACGAGACAAACTAGTCAGACGCGTTAATCGCCATATCCTTTGTGTCTGGATCTGTATTGCGACGAATCAACATGCCATCAAGACATTCTTCGCCCTCTGGACCTTGCACTTCAATTCGAAACAAATTTACAGTCGGGTGTGACTGACCTGGGCGGTATACGCGACCAATCGCTTGCAGCTCAGTGCTGGCATCGGCCACAGGATCCCCACTCGCTCCTCCTTCACCGACGTAGAGAGGAGTGTACAAAATCAGATTGTAACACTCCTTTTGCAGATTCAATCCAGCTGCGTGGGCAAAGTTTAATACCAAAACCCTAGGCCGTTTGTGGTCTTCGGCTGTTGCATCCGCTGATTGATACCATGCGATCTTTTTGTTCTTTTCTTGTACAGAATCATTTTTATCTAACCACGTGCAACCAAGTCCACTTTCGATCAAACAATTTCGGGCTGAAATTCCAGCTTCAATTCGGCCATCTGCAAAGACGACAATCTTAGTCTCAGGATCCTTCTGTAAAATTTCCTTGCAAATGGTAATCAGCATCTCGCCTCTACATGCTAAGTTGGCATTTTGACGAAGGAACTTGCTGATGTCATGCCCGGCTGAGGGATCAAAGTCTTCGGGCTTGATTGACAAACTCTTATTGGCTGCGGAGATACCAGATTGACTTTGAAGGTATACCTTCTTTTCAGCTTGAGACATTCGAATCTTACGTCGGTGATCAAAGAGATTGATTCCCTCCATTTCTTCATCTGCCTTATTGCGTGTACAGGCAGTATCAAGGAAGGCTTGACATTTCAGATTGATGTTTTTCCTGATTTCACGGCTCTGTCTTGGTTCAAGGTAGTTATGAAGAAAAATATCACGACAGCTTTCCCTTTCCAGTTTTCTCCAATGTGATGACAAACCGATGATGTAAGTGCCTCCTATTAGATTTGCAAGTTCAATGATACGACTACTGCTGTCAAGGAGGGGGGTTCCGGTCAAACCAAAGATGGCCTTTCGGCATGTCAATGGTCTTTTCCTGATATCCTTTTCCGTTATTCCAAGCAACTCACGAGCAGCACGACGATTTTTTTCTTTATAAAATGATCCATTTTCTCTGTCAGCTGTCTCTTTTTCAGATTTCAACTCGTTGCGAGTAGTGCAGAGTGACTCGTGTATCTCATCGACAATGATTCTATGATACTCAAAATATTCAATTGGTATGCCTCTATCGAAGTCATTGAAGGATTTTTCTCTAAGAGCTAAGACTCCTTTGTTGTATATCGTTGTATAGAAAGCAGTATGATTTCGACGTTTCTGGTTATTTGGATTGTTGGCCCCACCGTATGGGTCATTCGAGGTACTTGGGATCCAAACCCCCCTCGCTTGAGTCTGCTCAATTTGCCCAGCGTATTGTGGTAGACATGGAAGGTTTTTGACATCATTTGATAAACCTGCCTTTTTCAAGAGATTTTCCAAGTATCCTTCTGATTGTAAAATATCAACATTAATGATGACAATATCAGCTGCGATCATATCGCTTAATCTAACCTTCAGCATTGATAAAAAGTCGTAAATTTTAACCACAGTGAGATAATCTGAAAACTTCTTTACCTCCGCATGCCACTGATCAATTAGTCCTGGAGGGACAGCAACTAAGGTTGCACCACTTTTGTTTGGTAGAGCTCTTTCCCGACGCGATTTTTCGATGTCTTGAAGAATTAGTGCAATGGAAATAACTGTTTTCCCTGCTCCTATGGCGTCAGCAATAACTCCTCCACAGATAGTCGTCTCTCTCACGGCTTTTGCCGCCAAGCTAAATCCACTGGATCCTGGCATTTCAAACTCACTCATTTCAAGTTCCTCAAAGGTTGTTTGTTTTTCCTCTATCGCAAGCATTTTGCTCACTACCTTTTGCTGTCTTTCGTACAATGAGTAAGTAGATTTCAGAGGGACATTCGTTGCTGGAAATTCGTTGCAATTGTGGACCTTAAAAAGTGTTGTGATTGGATCGCTTTGCTGCGAAATATCGCTAAGACGATAGTAGACCTTGACCTCCTTAGTAAAATCAATATTCCCACGACCACGTATTAACTGCCCTGCAGCATTGTGCGCAACTACTTCAGGGAAAAATTTAACTTCAATCGCTCTTTCATCAGTGTCCAACCAAATTTCAAATGGAGTTGGGGCTGCTTGAAGTGCAAGGTAATAAGCCCTCGAAGCACCAGGCTCGCTGCTCCTTTCCCAAGACTTCCTTTCATCACAGAAGTACCAAGTTTCGCGTGGAGGATCGGGAATCGTTGTTTTGCATGTGCCGAAAGGAATTGATTTATTCGAGGGCTGCAGATATTCCCAATTTGCATGAGGGCTTAAGTCGAGTTTAATGCCAAATGTGGCTGCATGCTTCAGGATTCGAGGAACACATAAGGTATTGAAAACCCGGACAATGTGTTGTGCCTGAGGACCGCTTGACACATTCAATCTGAATTTTCCTGAAAGATCAGATCCTCGTCGAAACATCTGAATTTCGCTTTTACTCAGACCTCTAAGGATGAGAAGAGTGTCTTTGTCTTCACCTTTCGAAGTAACACTCAACTCTGATTTGGGGATTAGACAGGTTATTCGTTGAAGGTTTTTCATGCCTTGAAAAATAAGCTCTTGGCAATGATTTTTCTTATCTAAAGAGTCGCAAGGTTCCCATTTGAAAGGAAACTCAGCAATTACGGATAACGTGTCTTCGTAATTTGAAGATGTGGATATAATAGCCGTGTCCGGACCAGTCCGAAATATATTTGGTCTAAGGAGTAAAAAAAGTGAAGGAGAAGCCTCTGATCCCGATTTCATCCAAAGAGCACCTTGATTGATAGTCCTACGGCAATGACATCTGATATATTCACCATCAATATGCAAGTTGCCATCATGGGAAGAAATTTCATCGATTACAATCTTTTCCGGCCATACCTTCCAATTCTTCGCGTAAATCCAACGTCGCTCTTCGCCACGTCGTTTGGAGGCCTGGAAATCTTTTTCAACTCGAGCTTTCGATACGTGGTCGAGAAGAGCCATTTCAGCATCATCGTTCAACCCAACTTCAACTCGGTTTGAATTTGTGAAGCCAATTCCAACTACATTCGTCTTTACGGAAGTATTACTGCTTTTCCCCATCCAGATTCCTCGAGAACACCCTGATGACATCGTGAATCTGGCACAGGGATCAATTATCCCATAGTGCAATGGCTCGGTTTTCGCAGGCAAAAAAGACTTCAATTCAGCAGTAACTCCCAATAAGGTTGCACCTCTTTCTTTTCTCTCTATTTCACCTACTGATATCTTAAACTCCGCTAGATTTTCCCCAATGCCATTGTTGTCTCTAGCATAGTAAATGATATCCCATTTTCTTCTATTTCTTTTTAAGCGATGCAGTTGAAACTCAAGGTCATGGAGACCTGAGACTCTTGCGCGATCTCCTTGCAAAGATGCTATTTCTTGGAATCCCTCCTTACTTATCATAAGACTAGAAGGTGCTATGCTTCGAAGTTTGAGCTGCATGTCACAACATGCATGCACTTGATAACATAGATGAACTTCGACCATTTCATGCCCATCTAAATTGTACCCAGCAGTGGTTCCTGTGCAATTTCGGCAACATGAAATACGGCACCTGGTACATTCAAGAAACGAAGTTGCATTCGACATACTTCCTGATGTTTCACATGTACACCAGAGGGATGAGTCGACAGCCTCTTTAGCAAGATGTGCAAGATCAGAGAAAACCTTATTATCGCAATCGTAGTAGCTCATGTTACTTTCGTGTTTTGAACAAATTACTGACCCATTCCATCGGCAAGACTTAGTGTAAGAGTCTAATGCGCACTTTTTTCCAAGATGTTGTGCTATGGCATCGAGTGAAAGGGACCCTTGAAGCTCGTTTCTTAGTTGTCTACAGGTGATGGCTCCCATCATTGCTGCACAAACCACAGTTAAACTCATTGCATTACCTGCCAGATCACCCAGTTGAACTTCAGTTTCATTACCTAAAGCCAATCTGAAGTATGGAATCCCCTGGAGAAGGAGCTTTTCGCAACCAAGTAGGGGTCGGCCCTCAGAGGGAACAAAGAAATCGCCTCCTGGAGTGACGCAACCTGCGATACCTGGAGTTGCTGTTCGATGCTTCTCCTTCGAAGCGTTTTGCGAGATATTCCAATAAAACGACGTGAAATATGAATCATGTGATTCCGCATCCCTTGCTGCTGATGCGTGCAAGATATCGATTAGATCTAAAATACGTTGATTGTTGCAATTCATATATTCCAACCAAAAGTGAGGTGGAACCTGTTTCTTTCCATGGGCACCCCAAGATGTTGTGAAACGAGCAGTATCTTGTAGGCCTAATTTGGCTCTTGCGTTGACATTGTGTGGTAGATTGGCACTCGCTGAAGTCCTGTAAGAGAATCAAACAGCGTTAGTATTGAAGAGAAAATTAGAATTTTGACAAGATTTCTTACCAGAAGTCGGGCTCTAAGAAATTAGCCAGTTTAGTCTTTCTGCCTGGCGGGCCATTTAGAGCTTCACGGAAGGTTCGAATGATTTCATGATCGACATTCAGAACAAATGAAGGTAAGCTATGTCGCACGGGCGATTTCAAGTATTCAACTACAGCTTTCCAATATATTCCCAAGTCATCTGCTACGTTTCCCTTATCAGGCTGCCATACAAACATGTAAACACGATTTCTGGTTTGCGGAAGCCCGTAATCCTTTGTGTCAGTCTTGCAAATTTGGGTACAGTATATGACATCTGTCTTTAATACCAAAGTGTCATGTGCCTTGGAAATCTTGTTTTTGGTCATTAACTCATTTAAAGTACAAGATTTCTTACTTCCTGAGGGCCATGCTACCTGCTGTAGCTTTGTCGAAGTTCCCTTGAGGAAGCCATCAATAATGGCTCCACAACGTATTCCATACACTGCTGGTACGTAGTCTACAACGATGTCTCCGTTTTCTTCCTTGACGAACGAGAGACCTTTGTTCTTATCCTTTATGTTTTTAATTGCCTTGCTTTTGTCGCATTCTGATAATTTAACTCGACCAGTAATGTATTCTGACATCTTTTCCCATGGTGCTCCTTCTACATTCTCAAAAATTGCCATTTTGGGCTTTTCTTTAAATAGCAACTCTGTCGCTGCAATAAAAGTCTCTCCTGAGCAACCACGATCTTCAATGTCGAGCCGTTTGTTTGATCTCAACATGGAGAAATTCTTGCAAGAAGTTCCAGCAACAAATAAGTTAAATTCCGGAATCGGTTGTTCCTGTCCATATACATCTCGAGGTGGATCCTCATGTAGTTTTGATATGTCTGGATACAAAATTGAGTCGAAGTTGCGTGCTATATAAGCTGGAAATCAAAAGGGAGTGAGTTACATTTCATAGATGTTATTCATAATCTCCTGGAGCGTACCTTGTTTGAATGGATCAACCTCACATGAAAAGCAATGAACAAAATTTAGTGGTCGGAGCTTTCGTAATTCCATTTGTTCCTTTATGAGGGTAAGTGCCAATGCAGGCGCATCGGTTCCGCTGCAAGCAGTTCCTAGCTTCAGGGAGGTAGCCAAAGATCCCAAATCACTTGATAAAGAACGCGCCAATAAGGAGCC
>CAAAJI010000129.1:15560-28802 GCA_900642245.1 Fragilaria radians | reverse complement strand
TATCGCGTCGATTTGATAGTGGGGGATCAGGAGATTGTGGTGCAGAGGGAACATGTGCAACATGTGTGGTGAGTGTCCTGAAAGGAGGAGAACTACTCAATCCACAGGGGATACAAGAGCAGCAAATGTTGCAAAAGAATCCCAGATGGAGACTGGGTTGTAAGGCCATTGTGGGGTATAAATTCCAGGAAGGAGACATCTCTCTACGAGTAAATCCTAGACAATGGAAATCTTGAGGGAATGGACAGAACATTCGAAGATGACTATGCTCCGATTAGTCGCACAATAGCCTCATAAAGTAATAAAATACCTTTACATCATTCACAGCATTTGCAAGATCTATATCGCATGACTTTCCAAAGAATTTGCTACTCCAATCTATTCTCGAAAATGACCGTTTTCATATTAAAGCAAATTCCTGTTCTTTTCACAATTCTAGGTTGCACATTGCAAGACAAAATAAGACATTGCAAGGAAACAACTTTGATGACAAATTTGTCTAATCAGAACTTCATATTTTGGGCGGAAATTCATCATCTTCATTTTCACAATCTTTTCTTCTGGTGTAACAGCAGCTACACCATACTAGATTATACGTCAGAAAGATTGCTCTGTACGAGCATATCAATAACCTTAATCATGATTCACTTTCTAATGCATGGCAAAAGTATGGCTACTGTCATATATTTTCTGAGACATTGTTTGGCTGATATCTTATGTATCAGTTACAATCCATTTCTCAGTCAGTTGTTATGATACATGTGATACATACTACATTTATCGTAGGAATTTTGAGAGTTTATCTCTCGGAGAAGAACAAGGAAAAAGACTGTATCAGAAATCTCATATTTCGGATAAAACTCTAAGACCAATAAGACTAATCAAAGCGATTAAAAAGGATTCTTTTTACCCTACGACACACAACTCAATCACAATAGGCTAATGCACTGTAAGGAGTAACTTCCACAGATTTATACGAAATAGCAACAAAGCAAATTGTAACAAATGGTCCCGTAGAGATGAGTGGGCGTGGTGTACAAACACGAATCCCAAGGCAATGCCTCGCGAGGATGTGGAGGATGCACCAGACGTCAAAACAACAATAACAACAATCAATAGAAGATCTCCAAGATGTTACAAGATCATCAGGAGTATCTTGGTTCTGTCTGGCAAGCATCAGATTATGAGATGACAATGGCATTTTTGATAAATCAAATTAAAAAGACTTTTTCACACAATAATGATATAGCAACAGCTCTTGATCAGATACAGCCTTTTGATTCTACATCTTTCAGACCTAGTCTTCTGACAAGTCAGAGTTTGGAAGAGGATATAAAAGTTCTAGAGAATGAACAATTCAGAATTGAATTCAAGACACTTTTCTATGTTTATGTAAAACAAGAGCAGATATATCAAGCAAATTTAATGAAATCATATGCTTCCTTTTGAGATCAATGCTCTAAGGCAATGCAGCACAAGATTGAGTCACGTCAAGACTTTGATGATGACATTATGAACAACCCAATTAGATTACTACATGCCATTAAGGAGCACACTCTGAACTATTGAGACAAAAAGTACCCAGTGCTGATTATCATGGATGCATTAAGAGCATTCACAACTACTAAACAGAAGAGGAGAGTATTTTCAAGACGTTACCAAAAGGTTCAAGTAGCTTAAGATGTTTTGGAGAATCATCTGGGAAGCCCCATTATCTTGACAAAGGTCATCAAAAAAATGAATGGATATGTATCTGAATCTGGGAAGAACTATCCAGATCTTGCTAATACTGCATTTGAACAGTATGCAGCATATGTTTACTTAGAACAAAGTGAAAAGAGAAAGTATGGAACCATGCTCCGTGGATGGATTACTCAATACACCCTTGGCAACAATCAATATCCAAGATCCATAGCCAAAGCTACTAATGCGTTATGCCATCACAAATTTGATGCCAATTATAACAACAACAATAATCATTCAAGTCAGAGAAGCAATTCTACCAACAATGCAGAAGAGCAGCCAACGCCAACCCTCTCATTTGCACAGATTGAAGGAAAATGTTACTGCTGCAGGGCGTCAAATCAGATGTCTCCAACCTGTCCTCATAAAGCAAGGCCAAAATCAAAGTGGTACATGAAGACACGGCAAACTTTCGTAAATGCATCTCCACCGTCTGATAATATTTCAGCTGCATCAAGACAATCAAGCAGAACAGAAAATAGCCAATCAGAGCTAACACCAGAGGTTGCTACCAAAGATGCCAATGGATGGCAAGGTTAGCATGCACAACTTGCTCATATTTCTGAAATGAAAAACCGTATTCTGTTAGATAATCAATCTACAGAGCATGCATTCTGCAATCGGAACCTTGTTACAAGCATTCAACAATCTAAGAAAGCTTTGGAGCAATCAACAAATGTTGGACCATTCAAATGCAATTTGGTTGCAGATACTAAGCATGCTGGAAAAGTTTATTTCAAAGAGAAAGGACTCACTAATATTTTAAGCATGAGTGAGTTAGAGAAGATTCATCAAATTACATATGATGACAAGAAGCACATTTTCTGGGTAGAAGTGTCAGCTTCCCAATCAATTCCCTTTCACAAGACACCATTTGGACTCTATGCCTATAATCCTTTCATCAAGAATCAGCAGAATTATCAATTTGCAAACACGATCGAGGAGAATAAGAAATTCTACACAGCTCAACAGTTTCAACAAGCCAAGAAAGCCAGCGAGCTCTATCATACGCTTGGTACTCCATCATTGAGGGATTTTAAAGCAATTATTCAGATGAATTACATAAAGAATAATCCTATAACTCTGGAAGAAATAAAGTTAGCAGAGAATATCTTTGGTCCCGATATTGGGAGCCTAAAAGGCAAGACTAGCAGAAAGAAGCCTCTCCATGTTGTGTCAGATTACATTGAGATTCCCCGTGAACTACTTGAAGCTCAACGTGATATAACTCTATGCATGGATACCATGAAAGGTATTGGTATATCCTTCTTGACTGCCATATCTCAAAACATCATGTATCAGACCACTGAGTGGATCCCAACCAAAGCTTATAGGAGTGCTTTGGACAATGTTTTTCACCTATGCCACTTCGCTGGATTTCACATCAAGTATATTCATTGTGACAATGAATATCAATCATTAATGAATGGTTTATAAGAAGCCTACAATGTTAGAATGAATTATGCATATGCACACGAGCATGCTTCTGAGATTGAACGCAGTATTAGGGTTATCAAAGAACGTTTCAAAGCTACACTCCATTGCCTTCCGTTTTTGAAATTGCCTGCAGTAATGGTAAAGATTCTTGCAATGGAGAGAACCAAGAAATTAAATTTCTTTTCTCCTACAAATGGAATATCTCCATTTACAGCCCACCCCACGTATGCTCATTCAAAAAGAAAATTCGGATTATGCCAAACATTGTGAAATACCCTTTGGAACTAATGTTCAAGCTCATACTGAGCCCATGTGTACCAATACGCAACACCCTCGTACTTTTGATTGCATCTATCTTTGATACTGGAGTAACAAACAAGGTGGTCATGAATTGCTGGATCTTTGAACAGGAGCAATGATAAACTTGCCAAAATGTTTCCCCCCTTCCTCTGACTCAAGATGTTATAGACTTAGTTCATGCAATGGCCGAGCGAAATAAAATGCCTACAGGTTTAAAAATAACCACCAAATCTGGGATTGTACTCCATGACACCGCGTTCATTGCAGGATTGTACAATAATAGTAATATAAATGAAGAAGAAGAAGAAGGGAAAGAAGACAAAAATGAATTTGATGATGCAAAGGATGATATTGGAGAAATTCTACCAGACAAGAAGAGTACACGTGAATTTACAATTCTTGAGAATGATGATAATGACGAAGCATCTATAAACAATGATAATGAAGACAATAGTAATGTTAGCGAGGATGAGGAGGATAATATCACTGAAAGCGGTAACAGCAGCAAAGAGAATAATGATCAAGGAGATAAAGGAAATCCTACAGCCTATCCTACACCTTACAACACTACAAGATCTGGAAGAGTATCGAAACCTCCCGTGAAGCTATCATTATCTCAATATAATTTTCCAACTCAAGGATACAAAAATATTGAATATACCAATACTTCAGCAAGGGTATTTGCAAATACAGTGTATCAAAATGATGAACAAACTCCAAAATCAGTATCAGTTAATGCAGACATACAGTCTGAATGCTGGGCTCAAGAAGTTTGGAGGGAAAGGATGGGATGATGCGCTTGGAGAAATGAAGCAACTGCACGATAGGAGAGTTTTTAAGCCCATTGATGCATCAACACTAAGTGCACTTGATAAGAGGCGTGCATTAGAAAGTCTTATCTTTCTGGTTGAAAAAAGGATAATCAAATTAAAGGTCAGACTTGTGCAAATGGCAGTACTCGGCGAGAGTTTGTAAATCAAGAAGATGCTACAAGCCCTACAGAAGCCACAGAATCAATCCTTCATAGCCTCCCTCAACTTTTATTTCCTTGATCACTCCCATCTTTGTGCTTTGTAGTACTTTTCATGCTTCAAATTTCTATATCTTCTTCATCGTCTCCGTTTCCCGTGTAAACAGCAGTCTTGTCTTCAGGGGTGGTGCAAATCTTCCACGGGCAACTTCCTACCTGGCCCCAAATACTGATTTGAATTGTAGGCAAGTTCTCTCTAACATAATGTTAGGATTTCATAGCTTGATTTTAAACACTGTATCCAGTGGAGAGAATCTCTTCATTAATGGCCTTCTTCTTTATAATCATTCTTTAGTATAAGCTTAAATTATACGAATGGGAGTTTCACTGATAAATGCCACAGCAAACCTTGCCATTGGCAGGATATTCTTTCTTACTGCAACTCGTGCAACCTTGCTTCGCTGGGATGACTCGTCAATCTCAAAATCTCCTTTTCTGAAATGTCTGGGTTACAAATTTCCTCCAATTCCGATCATCATTTTATCTCCATCAAATCATGGCACTCTGCTACTTCTTTCATATTTATATTTGCCCGTCTTCTTGGAACTCACTACCATTCCCTCCTTCCCTTTTCAATTCAATCTCTTTCTTAATTTTCTTCTTCCCTCCTTCTTGCAGCTTCTTTCTCCTGATAATTTGAATCAAACTGTCAGCTTTCTTTCAATTTCTGATGCTAACTGTTGAGATTACTACTACAAAGTAAAATGTGTCATATGAACTGTTGCTGCCCAGCAATGACATTTACCCTCTGGTTGGGCTAACAACAGACTAGGAGCTTGATGGTCCTATGATTGATTCCTGTTGCTGATCATTCTATGATTCTGATTGCATCCCGGATTAACTAATCCTTGCTGATTATATATATGGCTAATACCATCGACTTATGATATTGATCATTTCCTAATGAGAATTGGGTGCTTAATCCACTCAGGATGCTCCCATGCTTCCTTTTATCTCTGCGTTCAAGATACAAGCATGGCAAATAATGATCAAATGCCCTCGCCGCTAGATTCCCATAATCTACTTATTTTTATAATCTTAAATCATCCATATCGGTAATTAATAACTCAGAATCTCATCCTAAATGTGTCGAAGAATCATATGAATTAGACTAACGGTGCAGACTAAGATTATTTTTTTATGATAAGCTATTCCGTAGTCTAAACTTGATATTGAAGCATTTTTTTAATTTGACTAATTCATGAAATATATTGTGCTCTCATTCAAAATTTGAACATTCAACGTTCGACACTAATACTTTGAAGTAACAAGATTTACTTCCTTATCCTCTATTTGAGGTGGTAACAAAACTCCGTCATACTTTGCCTCATATTTTGGCTCCTGTGAAAGCCTTATCTTCCGATCACGCTCTCTTAATTCAAGCTCAATACTACGAAATCCCATCGATAGGAGTCGCTTCAGTCTTTCCTTGGCATCCAATGGACATAAGCCCGATTTGCTAACCACATCAAAATCGTCGATACGCATGATATGCGACTTTGTATGTCCCCAATCCAAACAGATCGGATAGTTGCAATCTTGATAGTCTGCCATAATAACAGCATACTGACGAACCTCCACAGTCGTAAAAGTCACTTTTTTCGTTTTGCATTTTTGCACGAACGGGGGTTGACTCAACCTTCCATGGTGCCTTTGTAGAACGTTACTTTCGTTCGTTTGTAAGCTAAACATAGAGCGCTCAATGCATTCTGAAGAAAGGGAGGATGTTGAGGAAACTGCGATGTCATCATCTTGCTTACACCTGTGCATAAAAACGCCTTTGCAAGTTGTGTCGGCAGTGATGTTCTGTATGCTAATATCTCGGATCCTGCGCCGTTTTGAAAGATCGGAATAAGTCATGACCGATAGGGATTAATGGAAGCTCTCAGGAGGGGCTAACTTGGGTTATAATGTATATAGAAGGAGCTATTCTAGTTAGTTTGGAATACGCCCAATAAGGATGATCAATACCGGCAAGAATTACGATAGTATACATTACGCCCTGCGAAAAAGAATCTGCCTAGTATTCACCAATATTATGTGAGAAAGTTAATCCTGAATTCAGTTTTTCCACAGAATACAGATGAAGCATGACGTAAAGAGGCTTATGTACCAGGTACTTAAATACTAAATCGAAAGTCGAATGAGATTATCAATACTTGGTGTCTTTTTTTTGTCCGTGAACTTTAAGGTAAGCAAGTAGGTTAGATTGATAATTGTTTGCTATGTAATCGTAACGTCAGTCGATATTTATGATATTTATTCTTGCAATGTGATGCTCCCCGATCTTTGCTAAATGAAATCGTGATTTTTTTTCAAGTGGCAAAATTACAATTTTTGACTTTAACACTCGATTGCAATACCCAACAACCTAATATATTGACATATATATATAATCTGCTCTCCCAGCGATTGAAATGTGCGTAATTATGTGCGAGGTATAAAAATGATAAATTTTATACCTTTCGCTGCAAGTATAAAGAGCATCGCTCTTCCAAACCATCAAAAACTTGCAATTTTTGGATGCAATTACAAAATTGTAAATACTCAAGAATGAAAAATCCATGAAGGACGAACTAAAACGTACACACTCAATTATGAGAAGACAATAAATGGTCAACCAAGAAAGATATTTTAGAGATTTTACAAGCTTCAATGGCCGATGAAAGCTTTTTTCAGTGATTGAATTTAGTCGTTTGATGTGTTTGGTTGCGCAAATAGTAGGTTATAGACTCTCTATTCTTCATACGTTCTGATGGTTTACTGAAGTTTGGTTAATTGACAAGTACCTCGGTTGCGTTGCAATCATTCGCAGTGCTCTATGTTGAATTAAAAGAGATGATCAAATCCAGACTGTTTCTACACTTGGATCCAAGTTTGATAAAAAACTTGAGTGCAGCATGTCTCAAGTAATGTGAATCATTATTACTTATCCAGAGGTCATAGTTTGTCTTGGAAAGTATTACAGACACTATCTATCTACAAGTAACTATTAAATATTGCCAAATTCGGCTGATGTAGTATTATCACCCAAATTGAAAGGAGGAATCACAGTTCACCATTTACTGTCTGTGAATGGATTTATAAATACGTTTTCTTAAGGGAATCAAATTGAGAGTTAATTTGTTTGTGTCCACTTTAGGTGTGTAAGTACATAGACTGATTTGGGGGAATCTACTTACTTACTTGTGCTCACACTTAGTGATCACAAAATTGGTCAACAACTACATCTCACAGCCTATTAAACTATTCATACACAGACTAGGGCTCAAATCCTTACTGCTCTATGGTGAGATATAGAAACTAGACACAGATAATATATAGACCATTTTATTGTTTGTGCTGTTAGTCCTAATCTTGAAACGTCTCTCAAGATTTGTTCTCAAAAGATCTTCGTGATTGATCTTGAAGATTCGCAATCTTGTTCTAAGCTTCCTCCCAACTGATCTTGTTCTAAGCTTCCTCCCAACTGATAAGTTAGTTTAGACCTTCAACTCTTTATAATTAAAGAGTTGTCTTCTAATTTTGATATTTATTTAGATCATTGTTTTACCGTCTTACTTTAGATCCGGTCCTGGATTGTATAACAATACTCTTCATTAATAGCAATAGTTATGCCTCACTAAGCTTATCATAGTAAACTTGTGGTTCATATAGAATAGGATAGTTTACTTGTACCTATCCAAAGGTACATGAGCAACTATAAGGATATGTCAATCCTACTACTATTTACTATGCACTAACGGTACAGGACGTCTCCTTACACCGCTACACACTCACATCTCTTTAGTGTAACATATTATTATTAAACTATAATTGCCTACAACCTATTGTGTTAGGAATTTGCTTCTTGATCCTAGTCAGGGTAGGTCAAATGCATTTGTGCAATGGATCTAGACTTAAAGAAAGAGCAAGTCACCATGAAAATTCGAGGAATTTTGGTTGACATTCTAGTTGATATGAATTCCAAATGCTATTACAACTATGTTATATAAGAAGGAAAGAACAAAGTGCTTTATTTTCAAATGTTTAAAGCCCTATACGGAATGATTCAATCAGCACTATTATTTTACAAGAAATTTAGGAATGACTTAGCACAAATTGGGTTTAAAGTCAATGATTATGATCCATATGTTGCCAATTGCAGTGTAAATGCAACTCAGCACACAGCGACTCGGCACGTAGACAATGCTAAATCAAGTCACAAGGATTTCAGAGTAGACGATAAGTTCTACTAGTGACTTGAATCGATGTATGGTGATCCACAGATTGCACCAGTAAAGGCCACACGAGGAAAGATACATGAGGATCTAGCTATGAAACTAGATTACTCAACACCAGGAGCGGTGAAAGTCAATATGACAGAGTACATTAAGGGAATGATAAAGGAGTATCCTGTCCATCAGATGCAATGATTGCTGATTTTATGACCAAAGGATAGGTAATTCGCTTGGGATTCGTATCGATTACCGAGGTAACGGTTGAGCCAAATTACTACCGATATTTTTCTCGGATATAGATGCAACGGTAAAACTTTATCGGCGAACTATGAAAACACGTTATAAAAGTGAAACAAAATACCTGCTGACATCGGAGATCGAAATTGTCATTTTTCGGTACACGATCGAAACGCTTCTACCTTTTGTTTGAATTCGTAACTTTCAAATGACAGTGGGTTTTTGTGGTGCATTCGGCTGTGATTCTTTCTTTGCACCTGCAAAGCCAAATCATGATGTCTACTTATCCAATATGCTGATACAGTCGCAATCGTTGTTGCAAAGGGGCGATGTTATTGTCGACATCAATGTTGACTTATATTACGACGCTCTAGAGTACGGGGAAGAAGCTGCTGATGGAACTTCCATCGATGTGGGGAAGAGTCCTATCCCAATCAAAGGTGGTTTACATAGGGAAGGTAAAAGGCCAACAACGTTGATTGAGGACCAACCTCCCCATCCCCCTTATACCAAAGAATTTCCACCTCCTCTACCACCAAACCATCCTGAAGGGGACGTCTACAGGTCATTCGACCCTCCACCTCCCCCTAACGAGCTTCCACTACGGTTTTTAAGGGCCGGAAAAAACGATCCTATTGAAGGCAGGCGACGATACGAACAAACTTTGGCCTGGCGGAAGGAATACGGTATGGATACAATCATCAAGAGTCCTCATCAATACTTTGAACTCATCAAGCAGCATTATCCACAATATTTTCATCTTCGGGGTCGCAATAACGAACCAGTGTGGTATGAAAAGCCACCTGCAGTGAATCTAAAGGCCTTGATGAGCTCCGGGGTAGACTTGGATGGATTGTTACGGCACTATGCAATGGTAACAGAATTCGGTTGGCAGTATCTTGAACCGGATGATATGGCACGCTCCATAACAGTCATCGATTTGGAAGGGATTAAAATGACAGATTTTGTTGGTGACGTGGTCGATTTTACCAAAAAGTGCTCGGCCTTCACTGGCGAGCATTATCCTGAACGTGCAGGATATGTTTTTGTAATCAATGTCCCGTATTGGTTTAACATGATTTGGACTGTAGTGAAAAACTTTGTAGATCCTGTAACGCTGGAAAAGATTAGTATCGTACGCGGTGAAAAAGCTATTAAGGAGGCCTTGTTAAAGCGGATTCCTATCGAAAATATTCCTCCTGAATACGGTGGCACAAGTATGCCATTAGGCCTTAGTCCCGAAGAACAAAAACTAAAAGCCTTCATGATTCACAATTTGATGGTAGCTAGTGGAAACTCAGATTGTGGAGGTATCCAGGGTAATTGTCCATATTGCTCATGGGTACCATCCCGGAGCTATTAATTTCCATGGACTAAAGATCTATATACGTCACTGACATTACGTATAGAAATCTATTTACCTATATATTACATTTCTGATTTGAAGGGTTGATACTGATAGTATTTCGGTCGTTGATCCAAGCGAAAGTGAAGCCATGCAACCCCGGTGCCGGACGTGGAAAACCACACTGTCCTACTTGGAAACGATTCGATTTGCCTTTGATACTCCTGCGCTGCCAGCTTCCACAAGTTCTCAACTTGATTGGCCGGACCTTGTCGACAAAAAGCCGCAAGATGTGAGTACTGAACAAGGCGGTTTGATTGTTCTATTGCCTTTGGTGCAATCAATTGTGAATCTCCGCCCAAATTGGGAAACGTGCATCCGTCGAAGCGACAAGTTGATAGATACTCCGAGAAGGCATGTGGATCGGGATTAGACTCAGCAAACGAGTAAAGGGAGGGAGCATCGACAAGTACGAACTCAAATTGCTTAGTTTTCCAATTTGATTGATGACATCCCTTGGTTTCAAAGAAAACTGCTTTGAACGGAACTTCTTGAATGATTTGAATGATTCCTTGGGATTTTCGAGCATCTTTCGCTAACGTTTCTGTCCACTCTTGTATGCTCATGGGCTTATCATCGCAAAATGCTTGATATCGAATTGCACCTTGTGTATTCGAAGGTATGGTCTTGTATTGTATGTCGCATTCTTGCAAAGTGGAAGTATCTGTCATTGCGATTTGTGTCGTACTTCGGAATACTGAGGTACGAGAAAGCAATAGTGCTGAAAGGCTTATGAAGATCACGAATGCGATAAAGACTTGGATATAAGAGTAAGAGTTATTGTTAAATTGATTGTTTCGTTTTAGTTTGACATCCGTCTTTGACCATCCTGTGGATTCAACTTTTGGTCTCGGAATCTTGAATTTTAAAGTATCCCTATCCTTACAAACGAAGACAAGCATTCCTCAACATATTTGCAAAGTTCCGAATTATGCAGGGGTCTTTGGCTGGATATATTCAGGAAGATTGGAAAATAACCAATCATTAGGGAAAGGTGTCTAAAGCCTTGAGTGAGCATCTTCACACTTTGAAAGGAAAACAGTAAATGCACAAAAGTAAATAATTTTCATACCTTAAAACCTCTCAAGTATGAACTAGGTTAGCTAGTGATTAATGTTTTATTTTTTAAATTTCATTTTTACAGCTAAGTCGGATTAACTCAACAATTTGAATCAGTGCTAGGGTATATTCTACATCTATAAAACTTTGTAGAACTGTATTTGTAAGAGAGTCAAAGTGCTGATGCTGAGCAATGCAAAACATATTCTGTTTCTGGACTGTATAGTTTTGGAGAGATAATGTCATTAACCTATTTTTTCTGTTGCAGGTAAATCCAATGTTCATTTTCTCAGTTAAATCATAATCTCAAACCAGAGTAGTGATGGTGTGAGAGCCCCAATTGTTAATCTCACTTAAATCATGACTGAGATAATTTTAAAAAGCTCCAATCAACAAACCGGAAAAAATCTAAATACTTTGGCACGTTAGGACATTTCTAGAAATATTTTTTGACGCATGTAAGTCATGCGTTACGTAAAAGCTCTCCTCAATTCCCCACTCATTTGACTCCCACAGGTAGAACCACGTATACACCTTTTGCAAATACCCTAGTGGTATCTTAACCCTATCAATCACAATTTGGCGCGATAATTTGATTTCTATCAACACGACAAAAAGAAAAGAAAATGTTTATCAAGAAAGATCTACGAAAGATTCATCAAATTATGCAAGATGCAGCTCCTCCAGAAAATGATGCTTATACTTTAGGATCCGATGAAAGTGCTGCAAAACGAGTCAAGCGAGAAGTTTTGACGGAATTGAATTTGTCACGTCGAATTGGTGAATTTCAGGGTTCGATACATGTCCTTTGTCAACCTTCCTATGCACCCTCACTTCAGAAATTGACCAGACTTTCGCTTTATGACTGTAACATTCAATCCTTAGACGGTGTGGGGTTCTTGGGATCTACCGTCGAGGACGGTCCTGGAAGGATTTGTTGCCCTCTTTTGGAGTCTTTGAATGTAGGACGCAATCCTTTAAAGACTCTGCCTGACGAACTAAGTATGCTCAGTCGCTCCCTGAAGGAGCTTTGGTGCGATGATTGTCAGATTCAGGGGTCATTACCACCATGCGTTGTGAGATTGGACAATCTTGAAAGGTTACACATGGCACATAATAATGTAACTTCCGTTCCAAGTGAAATTTCCAATTTGAAGCATTTGATTGAGCTTTGTTTGGATCACAATAAGTTACAAAGTATTCCTACTGAAATAAAGTCTTTGGAGAGACTTGAAATTCTTCTTTTGCGACACAATGAACTCAATGTACTCCCGGATGTGCCGACTAACAGTTTGAAACTACTACACGTTTCGTCGAATCTGTTAGAAGAGCTCCCCAAAAACTTAGGCTCGTGTTCCAACTTAAAGCAGCTCGTTGCCAACCAAAACAAGCTAACGAGAATTCCTCGTGGGATCGAATCATTGACGACACTGAAACGTTTGAACTTGTCCCATAATCAAATCACTTTCCTACCGGCTTCATTTTCCACCCGTTTTGGGGATCCAGATAGAACAACCGGTCTTTGCCAAGGCGATAATGAATGCACTGTTTATGTGGGACAAAATTGCTTTTGGATGGAAGATGATGAGCTTGGCATTCTAAGGGATGACACTAGAACAATGATAACTACTTAGATGTAAAGGGTATAATTAAGACCCTTCGCGGCGTGTCAGCTTGGTATTCTTTCAAATTAGTTTTGGAACTATTTCAGCATAAGATCATTAAGTTTGAAGCTACACAAGAGCGCCAGTGCTCACGTGGCAGTGGGAAGCAAAGTGCAATGGTAGTCTTTGGTTTATTGAGAAATCTAC
>CAAAJI010000128.1:105146-116170 GCA_900642245.1 Fragilaria radians | reverse complement strand
CGAGTTGCAATTCACATTTGAGTATAAGTACTTCAAGACGCTTCCAATATGGATGGCTATGTTTGGAGTCTAGACAAGAGTAAAAGCCTTACATTGTTAACTTCACAAATTTCTATGAAATGATATCTTTATTCATTGTTGCTCTTCCATAAGGCTATTATAGGCTCTGTTTTCTTTTGCCATTGACCTTTTCAATCCATGATGACACATTTTTTTTCTACAAAAAAATAAAAGATTTTCCAATCAAGACCCTTGCATAGTATGAATTGCACTTTTAAAACTAGTATGTTATTAAAGAATAAATTAATTGAAACATGTAACCAATTTTTATGAAAGATAGCCTCATCATAATACGAATTGCGCCTTTAAACTAAGATGCTTTTATGACATAAATTAATTGAAAAATATCACCCATTTTTATGAAAGATAGCCTCATCATACAATTACATAGGAAAGAAGATTTAGACAGTAACATTTCTGTTTGAAGCAGCTTGTGTTAGTCAGCTCTAGTAGTGATCTCGTCTTGGGTCATGCGGATCTGGAGGGTACCCTCGAGTACGGCTTTTGAGGAGAGCCAAGGCTTCTGCCATGGATGTTGGTGAGGGATTAGATGCTAGACCACCTCCTGCAGCTGCAGCAGCACGGAGGAAGTTCATCGCATCGGATGGCCCTCCTAAACCTGGTAATCGATCTGGGCCTGTCTGCTGCACGGTATTACTCTCAATATTTTGAAGAAATGTTGCATTGGCAGGTGAGGCGCTTTGATACATTAAAAGGGATCGAAGCTGAGCTTGAGGATCTATGGTGAAACCGTGAGCCTGACCGAGTCCCAATGCATTGTGGATAGTTTGAGCCTCTAAGTAGTCTCTAACCATAGCATCAGAATGATGTTGATGACGATGATGCAAGTTTCGTACATTTTGTTGTTGCTGCTGCTGCTGTTGTTGTTGCTGCTGTTGCATGGCGACAAGTTGTGAAGCCCAGGGCGAAAGCCCAGAAATACCGGGTATGCCAATATGAGACTGAAACCGCCGCCTTACCTCTTCTTGCTGCGCAGCGTGTTGCTGAAGGAAGTGATTCTGCTGTTGCTGCATAAGTAACATCGCATCTTGTTGCGAAGCTCTTGCGGTATCTACAGCTGTCTCTGGAGGGCGTCCAGCTGTAACATCTAATTTCATGATTGGATTAACATCTGCTTCTTGTACAATGGGCTCTACAACATTTTCTTTACGAACTTGATCTTCGAGTCCTAGCGATTGATTTGGCAATATTTCGTCTTCGATCTCCGACTCTTTGTCAGCCGGCGGAATCGACTTCTTGCGTAGTTTTTCGGCTTCCACGGCATCTGCCTTTTCATCGGCTGCAGTGGCATTTTGTCTACTGAATTGCTTTTTGTGATCGTAGTAATAATTTTTTATTTGAGCCATAGTTTTATTTCCAATCGCTTCTTCAAGCATGGACCAATTTTTCCCATATTCTCCTACGATTTCTTGAAATAGTTTCTTCTCTCCACTAGTCCACTTTTGAGGAGGCTTGCGACCAGTTGGGTTGCGATCATCTAGAGTCTGCTGCTTTTCGCGTTTCGCCGTGCATTCAGTTTCATCTGTTGCTGATTTCAAAACCTTTACATTCTTTTTCTCCATTTTAAACGTCGACTCCTGCTTTCGCTTTCGATTTTTTGACGAAGTCAATTCCTCGAATGCATTGTCATCAATTTGCGCGGCTGAAATATCTATCTTATCGAATATCTTCGATTTTATTGGATGAAGGTCAAAAGTATTGAAGGAGAGATCTTCCTCAGGAAGAGTAAAGATTAGCGGCCTGCCGACATTCTGTCCCGTGGCAACAGTAGCACCACACGCTAGCGATGCTTCTATAGTTGCATCCCATATTTGATAATCCCCTCGCCTCTTTCGCCGCATGAGAAACTCCTTTAGCGCCAGCTTATAAGGCACACTTTGCTTGGAATTATAGTAAAACGCAACACAATCTCTTGTGCTCTTATTGCGGAGAAAGGATGCAATTTTCCGAAAATCTTTTGGATGATGAAGGAATCGATCGAGGAAAATGCATTTCTCAGTATCAGTCCAGATGTTGGTCAGGGATTGTTCTTGTGCTTCCTTTAAGGGGTCAAGGATTCTTTGAGCTTCAAAAGTGTTGACGTATGCAACTGTGAGTTCCCTTTCCAAAGGTACTACCTGATTTGTAGGCGGAATACCACCTTGTGAAATTCTCTTTTCAAACATTTCCTTTGCGGTAAGTTCTGCAATAATCTGTTCCTGCTCGTACTCAGATCGTACAATATCGCCCGTACTTGGGGCGCCCCTACGCGCTCGACGGTAGGGATTATTTGATGATCTCCCACCCACAATCGATGTATTCGGAGAGGGTAGGGAAGAAACTGCCGCCTGATTACTCATATTCAACATCGAAGACCGACCATGTAGAATAGTGTTTTCTGTTAAAGATCCGCGGTTAATTCCACTGCGACTAGCCTCTTTTTCATATAATTCTGTACGACCAACATATTCTACAGCAAGCTCAGTCCAGCGCTTCAATAGCTTTTGCTTCTTCGAGCGAACAGATTCTTTCACGATGGGTCCAATTTGCGCATGCGTTTCTTGGTGTTGCAAGAAATACGGATTATTCCAAGGTTCTGTATAAAGAGCATCAACACGTCCGGTGACGTTACGAGCGAGCAAAGACCACTCATGTATAGTTCGACAGTCTTTAGGGTCTACAATTTGGTTTAGTTCATCGTTTTCTCCCTCAAATAAAGCTAGTGGGAGTTTATGTGCTTCCTGTGCCTTTCTTCGATTCTCTGCAAGAATGTTAGCAATTGGATTTACTTCAACGTCTGCCTTTGTCTGTTCCAATGGTGGTTCTGTATTCTTCAATTCTGCCTGGAGCCTTGTTTGTTCAGTATCTGCGGCAGCTGCTACTTTCAACGCTCTTTGGACTTGACGTTCAACCTTTTCGATTTCAGCGTCTAAGGAATCCATTCCATTTACCTTATCATTGACCATTTGAGCTTTTCGACGTTTTCTGACGTCGGCTTTCGCTTTTTTGACGCGTTCATCAAACCGCAGTTGCATTGCTTCTCGTTCTTTCTGACATTTTTGTTTGTGCTCTTCCAACTTTACTTGTAACTCTTCTCTCCGTTTTTCTATTTTTTTGTCGATTTCCAACTTAATTTCCATCCGCTTTTGCTCCTCTAGTTGTTTGCGCTCTTCTTCCCTCTCTGCAACTCGTCTTTGGTGCTCTAAAAGTTCAGCTTCCTTTCTTCGCCCTAATTCCAACGCTTCTCCCTTTTCGATTTGAACCAACTCTTCCCTTGCAATTTCCGCCTGGTCTTGGGCTTGTGTAATGCTTTTTTCCATCTTTTTGATAGCTCGAATGATAATCAGCTTTTCCGGTAACTTTGTTTCTCCACGTACTTCTGACATGAGAGATGGATCATTCATTAATTCACTTACTTGCTTAATGGACGATTCTGCTTTATCAATATTTTCCAGCCCTAACGTTGATACCGTAAGTGGAGCGGGTTTCTTACTCTGAGACTCAGTCGGAGCAGACACTGCTGGCTGCGATGACTCCGATGGACGGGGAAATCTAGGGTCCCATCTCGTTTGAGCGATTACACCTGAGGTAGTATGGGCTGGATGATCATGAAGTGATGAATTGGTTGATGGTTGCTCGCGCACATCCTTAGAAGATGGAACATCGCCCAAGGCATTTGAGTGAGGTCCAGCTTTCTTTTCAAACTTCAACACAGCATCTGAAGATTTTTGGTCCGAAGGCTTTGACTCAGTAGAATCCACATTTTTCAATTGATTCGGGGTTTCATCGAATACAGTTTTTGTATGGTCAAATGTGTTTTCAGTCAACGAGACGGAACGATCTGACTGCGATGAGATCGACATTGATTTGAGTCGGGGTGTAGGTGAAGATCGAAAAGACGATCTACTCCCCATCGTAAAATCGCGAGGTATATCTGCTAAACTACTGTACGAAGATGTTAATCTAGTAGGTACCGGCTGATGTTGTGAACTTTGGTGGAAGCTTCCTCGACGGATATTGCCAATCTCGGTTCCGTGTGAGAGCGCACGACCAAAATCTCCAGGTCTTGTACGGTCGCGTGGAAAGAATGAATCCTGAAAGCCTTTTGGTTGAAATGAATCAAGTCCTGGGCCAGAAGTGTCTGAAGCACGATGTGAACCATATTCATTTGGGCGCCTTTCACGATCACCACGAGAGTATGTGGAATCTATTTCTTGGGACATCCCTGACAGCGATCGCTCCATGGTATTAACCATGCCACTATTTCCACTCCATCCGAATTCACCACGTGTACTTTCAAGGTCCCGAGAAGTGAATGAATAGTAGGATTGCTGACGATCAATTTGTGAAAGTAAAGAAGGATGGTCTTGGGGATCTTGTACAGTTGAGGAGTATGAGCGTTCGTTAGTATTGGACCATGTATTCGTCCCACTTGGACCAAAATCTCCTCGTACGTATTCAGAAGTTTCTCGGCCTGGTAAATTCAGGCGTGACTGCCCATCCATGCTTGCAGTATAGTAACCACGATCTCCAATTGAAGCAACATCAAACGGCATCGGTACGGAAGCGGAAGTTCCCCAGATTTCTCCATCGCGTCGATTTTGTGGCATGGTGTCTGGTGGGTTATTGGATGCCGATAAGTCTCCTTGTACTTCATCTTCATGTCCAGAACCCCCCATTATACTATTACTATGCGTACCGATTGAGATATCTCCCGACCGATAATCTCCATCTCTTTCTGATATCATTCGTTGTCGCTGTCGTCGTCGATGATACGACAACTATTTCACCTTCTTCTCCAATTTCTCCTTCTTCTTCTTGAGAAAGAGATATAGAAAGTTCATTCGATGAATTCGGGTGCATCTTACTCCGTCGAGTCTGCGATTGGAGCGTTATGACTGTTGGATAGCGTATGGACGCTAACGAATACAACTGCAGGACTGCTATCCGTTGACTGAATAGTATACTAGGAAGTTATCCAGTAACTACTAACCCATAGTACAATATCCAAAAGTGTTGTTGGACAGTAACAAGTTTCGTTTTGGACAACTTGGCGGTGTCTTCCATGAAAACAAACGTCCTGTGCTCTAACTGACTTTTCTTATCAAAGCATACAGATTCTGTTCACGATATCAACGAGAGAATTTTGGAGGAGGAAAGAGAAGAGATAGATTTTGAGTCTTTCTGTCATTGAATTGTCATCAACGAAGTCACGTGGGAACTTTGTGACATGCAAAAAGAAATATCCATCTCTTGGAATGATCAATTGGATGAAAATGATCTTTCGAATCTCAATCATGAGGATTCAATCTTAAATATCGAATCGGAAGCTAGTAACAATATGGACGGAAATCGTATCGACAATGTTCTACAAACTCCATCACGGTCGGAGCGTCCTTCTCGTCAAAATTCTCAGCGTCGGGTCAACCAAAGTCATGTAATATCCTTAATACGTGTCCTTCCATTGTCAAATCCTGATAAACAACAATCTTGTGTCTTTCCTATGCTTCTACCGCACGAATCACAACCCTCGCTTTGGGAAGATGAAGATGCTACTATCGATCAGATTTTGGCATCGCCACAACCTGTCATAGTCCCTAATCACAACCAAAATACATCTATATCAGATATATACGACGAAGAAGGTACCATATCGAATCGTGGAATCATTTTAGTAACGCCAAATGCTATCGGTCAACAAATTAGGACACACATTACACTGGAAACGGCTCGATTGTTATCCCAAGTTGCCGCACACTTGGAAACAGAGGACTGGTTACGATCCTATCAAACTTTTTCTGCAGTTGAGTGGTTTAATCCTCCTCACTCACCCTTCTTGCAACAATGTATCGTCACGCATATTCGTCCATCCAATCATCATTCGTTGGTCCTGAGTCTCGGAATGGCAGATATATCACAACTCACCGAATTTTTCCAGTTACTGTTCTTACATGCTCTTTCTCAAGACGAACAATCAAACAGTAATGTTTGTACCTATTCTATGCTTCAGATTAAAAATGAAAAAACTCTGGTGGACCTTTTATTGACCAAAGATACAACAGCTCCCAAACTTCGAGTATTCAGCCCCGATCAGTACGGTGCTGTCGTTCAAAATTTGACGCAAGAAAGGGTAAATTCAACCACAATAGATTCGATTGTAAATCGGGGAATACAAAGATACGATTCTGTGGGCGTTATTATTGCCACAATAACCCTGTGGGAGAATGCAAGTGACATAGAAAGGAATCAACATTCCAAATGTCGCTATTTACAGTATGTCCACTTTCCTTCCAATGGTGCTGCTGCATCGAAGCTTGATTCAAAAACCGCTGTGAACCGAGACACTATAGCCTTACGACAGTCATTATCCTCTCTGGGGAATGTGCTTCGTCATTGCTTATCCTCCAAGTCTGAATCAATATCATTCAGGGATGGCACACTTACAAAATTATTGCAAAGAGTTCTTGAGCCAAAAACAGCGAATATACTTGTTGTAGGAACCATATGCTCCGATACAGATTCTTATCATCGTACCGCTCATACCTTGAATTATATGCATCAGTTGTTTCGTTTTTCAGCTCCATCGTCTCCCTTTACATCACCCTTGGGCGTTGTACTGCCTACAAAATCTATTCAGGATATCAAAGTTTCTACCAACTTAGCTCACCATCCTGCATTTCTTCAATCATACATTTCCGATCCAAGACAGCGCCTGGCGGAACTCGAAAAGAAGTTAAAAACGGAGGGAAACGAAAGCGATTCTCCTGCACTGAAAGAAGATGACAAGGCTTCTCCATATGCACCTACCAACTACCTAGATTATGATCCTCACCAACTTTCTTTTGATTCTAATCATGGAATCGATAATGGCTTAGAATTATCTTTCCTTCAGGAAGAAGAAAATGACTTTATAACTCGTGAGTTGGATATATACATGATGGAATCACCACAATATGTTGACCAGACCATCGATGACCATCTTGACACAAGTACCCTTACATTGGAAGCCTTCCTTATGGAACACTCAAATAGCAAGAATGACCAAGGAATTCAACTGAATCCACGAGAATTCCAAAATTCAAACCTCGTTGAAAGTCCACAAAAACACCTCAATACATCTCTACAAAAACAGGATGTATCACAAAAGGAAGTAGTTTCGCGTTCATCCAATCGAGATTTGGAATCATATTCGTCAGGACAAATGTCAGACTATGAAATGAAATTAAATGCTCCTTCTGATACCCCTTACGATTTTAATGATGCGTTGATACACAACTCGTCACTGACTTTCCATGAATCAATGTTCAGCAGCTCTCTATTCTCATCGATTAATGACAATCAACAAGATGACCCTATTCAATCCCTTTCTGATCGGCTCCTATCGTCGATGCAGTTCTCACCGCAGAGGACTACAAATCAAGATATTTCTTCGTCTTCTAAAAAGGATATATTTAACCAATTCGAATTGACCGAGGAAATTATAGAAACGAAGGCACCAGATATTTCGGTTTCTGGTAATCAAGCAAAGAATGACCTTAAGAACAGGCATAATTTGCTCCCGAAAAAGGAGCAATCAATGCCTCTCCCACATGACTCTCAACAGACTACAAACTTCGACAGCAATACTTTCCAGGAACAGAAAAAAAGTGTAAAAGAACAAAATTCACAAATTATGGAAAATGACAACTTTCGTTCTCACGATAGTGTGAAAGTGAAAACACAGGAAATGGCATTATCAAAGCAATCTAGGCGTCCAACTACACATCGCATTGATTCCACTATTTCTTTGTTTAGCTGTGAAACAGATGAAGCAGGAAGTCCCTCAGTAACAACTCCGGGTGTTCCTACATCTATCGCAGTAGACGTTGGGTGTGAATCCGATCATAAAAACAAACGAGTGGAAAAGCATGCACTGGATTCTACAGATGCATTTGCATTAAATCATTCAGAGTTATCGGAGGTCAGTCAGAAGCGATCTTCTATTGCGGAGAAACGAGATGAAAGGTTTTCCCGTGGTCTCAGAATAGGGCACTGCATAAGGGAGCTTAAAGACGCTATAGACGAATTAAAAAAGGCAGGAATAAGTACTTGGCAGAAGAAGGCCCAAGCATTGTGTCAGTTGCAAGAGCATTATAGTTCGCAAGAAAAATTGCATCAAACTACGATTCAAGAATTGAATGTTGCTGAGGACCAAATTCAAACCATTGAAGACGAATACAATAAGAAAATTGAAAGTGTGATCGTAGGAGCAGAACGGGATCGTGTCCGAGCAATGGAGCTTGAACAAGAATTAGAAATGGCAACCAGAGATAGCACATCGTATGAAAAAGTTGCAGAGCAAGCTGTAAGTTCTATCGAAAATCTTCATAAAGAAATGACTCGATTAAAGGCGGACCTGAGACGTAAAGAGTTGGAATCAGAGAGGCACCTTCGGGATTACTCAGCTGTTGTCGAGGAAAAAGAAAAGTTAGTAGAACTATTAGATGCAACTCAAAATCAAAATGTAGGCATGGATCGAAATTCGGAATTGGAAGCAATTATCAAGGAGCTAAGGCTCAAAATCCAAACTCTATTAAGCGAAAATGATCGACTGATGAGGGAACGAAATGAAGACAAGCATCAAGTGAGCATCCTGAAGTTGGAATCTCAAAAACTTTCAGATTTAAGAAATCAATTATCAACAAAAGACACTGAAATTCAGAACTTATTGCAATCCAATGAGGCATTATCTGCTAATGTACTAGAACATCAAAAGTCTCTCTCCCAACAGGATGAAAAAAAAAGATTAGAAATTGAAACGCTGACAATAAAGTTACAATCCCTAACAATCGAATTGAAATCAACAAAGCAACGGCTAGAGGATGCAGGCAAAGACCAAAAGAGGAACCGGAGTGCATTTGAAGATGAAAAGGCGTCTCTTCGTGAAAAACTTCGACAAATAGAATCAGAACGCGATCGGCTACACAAACTTCGTAACACCGATCTTTCTGAAATGGAAACTCTAAAATTGGAGTCTGCAATCCGTGCCGACCTAGAGAAACGTCTCAATGCTGCAACCTCCGAAATTGATCGTCTAAGAGTTGCGAGAAGCAAAGTGCACGACGAAATCGCTGGTGTGCGAGCTGATTCTGCAGTAAAGCTAGAAGAGAAAGATAATCTAATTCAACAATTAAAGCTTGAATTGCACCTTGCCAAAATTGAAATTAATTCAAGCCGTCGAAGACTTGGAGAAGCAGAGGAAGAGACCAATCAAGCAAGAAAGGAGTATGAAGAAGAGCAAAAACGTTTGAATTTAAAACTATCGTCTACTATTGATGAATTATCCATATTGCGAAATGATTTGGATGAGTCTATGAAGCTTCAAAGTAAAACTACAGAAGAATCTCGTGATCTCAGGATTGCGCTTCAAAGTCGGGATGACGAAATTTTGAGACTCCAATCTGAGATTGATCGAATCAAAAATCAGTGTATAGAATCATCCGAAATGAATGAAAATTTGAAAGTAGCAATTTTGGATTTCCGAAACAAAGCAAGATCACAAATCAAAGTGATTTTGGAAAAGAAGAGAGAATGTGATGCCATGCTAGAAAGTGAGAAAGAGAAGAATACTACACTCGAGTCAGAAAAAAACCGGTTGAATGAATCTTTGAGGAGATTGCGACAGGAACAAACGATTGATAGTGAGGGATTAGGAACATTCAAGGAAGATATTACAAAGGCATTGAAGGAAAAGTCAGATGCCTTAGCAAAAGCAGCGCTTTTGCAGAAACAGTTGAAAGAAATGGAGTTGAAGGTAGATGACCTGGAACATGAATTAGAGCTCTCTCAAATGAAATCGAATGAGGAGTTGCTTCGAAAAGCAAAAGAAGAATGTCGCTCATTGCAATCGTCGAATTCGCAACTTCTTGAATCCATTCGGGTCACCACGAAGGAGCGTGATCAACTAGTCCAAGAAATGGTAGCGCTGCGACGTCATATGGAAAAGTTGCAACAAGCTAAGGTTAATGTTGAAACAAAGGCAGCTTCGTTATCGACAAACCTGGAACAAAGTCAGCGTTCCATTGAAGTCCTAGAGCACAAATTAAAACTTACGGAAATGAGAACTAATGAAGAGCCGCTGAAAAAGGCTCGAGAAGAGAACCATGCACATTTAAAGACTATTGCCGAGTTACAAATGCACTTAAAACGCCTTCAAGGTGAACGCAATGCCTATATTGAATCTGGAAACGCGAAAAGTGAGGAACTGAAAGTAATTCAAGAGGCAAATCAGGACCTAGAGAATCGATTGGAAAAGCTAGAACGAAACAAGAGGGAGCTTGATGGCCACGTTGCTACTCTTTTGGCAAAATTACGAATTTCGGAGCATAATACAAACGAGCTAAAACAAAGACTCGTGATTGTTTCCAAATCTAAGGAAGAGCAAGATCTCGCTCAAACTGAAATACGATCCGAATTGGAAGCCACAATTCAACAGAAAAATGACTTGGAAGTACGTTATCAAGAAGTATTACAAGAATTAGAAAAGGTCAATGCAGAGATAGAAGTTAAGGAGCGAACGAATCTAGAGGAGGAAGCACAAGCATTGAGGGGTCAACTGACTGTAGTAACTCAACGCGAAGAAGAACAGCGAAGAATCCGAATTCACTCTGAGAATACGATTAGAGCCCTTGAACAAGAAGTTGAGGCTCTTCGTCAGCAGAAACTTGCAATTCAATCTTCGGAAGGGGCGGCTGCAGCGGAACTTCAAGTCGTACGTGAAAGGAATGAAGAGGCATCCCAATTAATTGTCACTCTTGCGCATCAAGCCAAGTCATCTGCAGAACAACGAGATCAGGTTATCCGAAGGTTGAAGGAACGTCTGATTCAAGTCTCGGAACAAAAAGAAGCTGAAATATCAGCTCTGAGGGCACGATTACAGGATTGGGAAAGATCCCTTGTCCGTAATGATGACTTTTAATCCACAG